>JAGFNQ010002266.1:71597-114941 GCA_024364735.1 Boesenbergia rotunda
CTCCAAATCTCGTTACCCCTTCATAGGGGCCACTTTGAGAAATACCAAATCTCCCAACATCAAATTCAGTGGCTATGGGAACCGCATAATCATCTGCCGCTTTGCAGCTCTATCGTTGCCGAATGTTCTGTATACTCGGAGTGTCGTCGATGAGATCGTCTGGTCTCATTTCCTTCTTTTCACACCTTCGTACACAGATTGGAGACTACATCTCCCCGTACAATGCTCATAAGGTGTCATTACCGATAGTAGCTTGGTAGCTATTATTGTAAGCGAATTCCGCTAAACATAGTATCGGCACCATCCTTTGAAATCCAGGGCACAAGCGAAATCCTCCAGTACTTGATTCACTTGTTCAGTTTGCCCGTCAGTCTGAGGGTGAAAGGCGGTGCTGAATCGTAGTTTAGTGCCGAGAGACTTCTGGACGCGCTCCCAAAAATGTGAGGTAAAACGACCATCCCTGTCTGAGATGATAGTCTTGGGAACGCCATGAAGTCTGATTATCTCCTTAGCATATAACTGAGCTAGTTCCTCAATCAGATAAGTCATCTTGATTGCTAGGAAGTGGCCAGACTTCGTCAACCTGTCCACAATTACCCATATTGCATCATATCCGTTTGTAGTCCTGGGAAGTCCTGAAATGAAATCCATAGAGATATCTTCCCATTTCCATTCCGGAATTGGAAGTGGCTGCAGAACTCCTCCGGGTCGCTGGTGTTCTGCCTTCACTCGTTGGCAGGTCAGGCAAGTGCTGACATGCTGAGCCACATCTCTCTTCATACCGGACCACCAGAATTTCTCCTTCAGATCTTGATATATTTTGGTGGATCCCGGATGCATCGAATAAGGGGTTCCGTGAGCTTTTGCTAAAATTTCTCTCCGCAACTCTGGATCATTAGGGATACATAGACGATCCCTAAGGTATATAATACTCCCCCATCGGCGATACAAAAATCATCGCCCTTTCCTTTTAGGATCTCCTGCTTGATTCTCTGAAGACTCGGATCACTATTTGCTTTTTCTAATATGTCCTTGAACAGCGTTGGTGATATTGTCATGGTAGAAAGCCGTCCGGAGATGACCTCGACCACAAAATTCATAATTTCTCTTTCGAGTGGGCGGGGTAATATAGATATGGACATCAAGGTGACACTTGACTTTCGGCTGAGTGCATCGTCCACTTTGTTTGCCTTCCCTAGATGGTAGAAGATCTCGCAGTCGTAGTCCTTCACCAACTCAAGCCATCAGCGTTGTCTCATATTTAAGTCTTTCTCACTATAATACTCAATCTCTTTCTCAATGTTCTTACACTTTAAATCTATGTAGTCTTCTTGCTATGCTGTTAAGCATTTTACTATCATTATGCTTATTATTTATATGGACATCTGAAGTGACTTTACCAATTATACATGTTACTCTGTCCTCTAGCCATCCTTCTCTTCATAAAAGACAAGTAAGACTAATTATAAGTTTTTGTTATTCCTACCCGCATATCAAATTCTAAAGTATTCGATTTCATAAAATAAGGTAAGGTATCGTTAATATTTACATATCCTAAAAGTACTTTCTATCATAAGGTATCATTCATACTGCATATTCTAGAATCATAAGGTATCATCTATACTTGCATATTCTAGAATCATAAAAGAAAATAAGGTATGCATAGAGGTACTTACTTGGAAGCTGCAGGAAGAAGGCTTGATGTGTGTGTAGTGAGATGGCAAACTGCTCTGATACCAACCAGTAACGCCCATCTTTTTTTTTTCTTTCCACACCTTACGGTGAGGCGAGAGACGGCGTTACGCTAACATACATATAGGCACATGAACATCATAATGCAGCGGAATAATTAAAACCTTTATACATACATGCACGAAACACTTGCATCTTGTAGACATGTCTTATACTTATCATTCCTAAACATAGCGACATAGTAACATAGCATGTTAACATCATCCATAACATCATGATATAAAAATCACAAACTTAGCATGTTAACATCATCCATAACATCATGATATAAAAATCACCTAAAGCATCCATAAGCAACATAGGTAGTAGGTTATTCTTCAGACGTACTATCAGAAGTATAGCATGAAACTTAAGAAGACAGTGCCAAACATAAGCCATGAGACAAAGTATAATTATGAGAATCTTTTTCCTTGCCATGTCACTACCACACACACATTCTTGCCCCTCCTGCTGCTTCCCTTAATATCCTCTTGCCTGATCTGAGGTAAAAGATAATAAAACTATAAGCACACAGGCTTAGTAAGACTCTTCCCTACTCACTAAAATCATACGTCACATAAAATATAAGCATAGGAACCTTAAGCATAACATGATTCTTAACATAAAACGTAAGCGTATGAAACATTTAACATGGCATTGTTCTTAGCATAAAACATCAACATAATAAACATTCGACATGTCATGGTTCTTAATCATAATACATGAACATAATAATATGGTTCTTAATCATAAAACATAAACATAATAAACATTTAACATGGCATAATTCTTAGCATAAACCATAAACATAACAGACATTTATTAACATGGATGCATAACATGGATGGATGCATGTGTCAAATGCACATAGCATATGGATGCTTATTTGAATATCATACTTATAAATACTTAAATATAATCATCACATCATGGGGCCCTGGCTTGTACCACATACATACATCATATGCGCGCATCCCTAAGTAAATACGAGGTACTTAATCTCGACCTACTAGGGTAAGGGCAGCTTCATCGGTAGTCCCAAACCGTGGACAGCTTCATCGGTAGTCCCAAACCGTGGACAGCTTCATCGGTAGTCCAGAATCGTGGACCTTACTTAGGTCCGGTACAAGCTCATTCATAAAGTAAAATAGTTTCACATGCTTCATCATTCATAGAACATACATGGCATAATTTAAGACATAAATAGGATCCTATTACATAGGCATGGTATAAGCATACTTAACATTTCATCATTCATACTTAATGCATAACATCATCCTTATGCCTTAAAGGCATGAACATTATCTTCATTCATCATTTTAATTGCATATCATCATTATGCCTCGAAGGCATGAACCTTATCTTCATTCCTCATTTTCTTTCATAAGACATGACATACATACGTAATTATGTCCCAAGGTATAAACATCATCCTAGTTCATAAAGCTTGCATGATCACGGTACCTCAGGTAAGCATGCATTACATACATGGTACATATCACATATCATACATGATCAAGGTATCTATCATAAAACATGCATGGGTAATATTTGTATGAACATGATACTTACTAACTAGGTTCATAACATTCAACATAAACATGAATAAGTTTACATAACTATCTTATACATATGTCCAAAGTGTTTATCCTAACGCATGCATACTTCTTCCTACCTCACGACACATGTGTTCATAATATATGATGGAAGACATTCATAAATAAATCCTACTAGAACATGATAGACATTCATAAATAAATCCTACTAGAACATGATACATACCATAACATACAGGGTCATAATGCATAACATATAAACTTAAGGTTTGGACATTATCAAAAACCATACAACATCCTTGAATCCATTCACATACAATACATATACTACCATAGAAAGCCATTAGAACCCTTGATTGGAGTTAACCTTAACTCCTAACCCTCCATCTTGGTCTTGGCCAAAACCCTATAAGGCCACAAGCACATGGGAAGTTTCATAAAACCCCCATTTAACATCTAATACCATATAAACAATACCATAGGAGCCATTAGAACCCATACTTGGAGTTAACCCTAACTCTTGGCTCTATATTACATCTTGGCCAAAACCTGCAAGGGGCACAAGGCATGTAAAATTTATACCATTTACCATTAACATCCCTTGTATATTAAGGAAACATAAGAAACATACTTGGAGAGTTAAATCTAGTCTTAACCATGAACCCATGGTGGTGGCCGAAAGTTCCCAAGGGCTTTTGGTGCTTCAAAAATTCCACCACCCACCATACCCTCTTTATTCATCTTAAGGAAGCATTAAGAAACATATATGGGGTTTTAACATCATCCTAAATCAAAAACCCTACCTTGGCCGAAAGTTATAGGTGTCAAGTTCATGGTTTTCCCAACATGGAACCCAACAAAACTTCATATCATGATAAACATCAAAGAAGAACCATTATACCACAGGTGAGGGAGTCTTACCTTGGTTTATCTTGATTTTAACCTCGAATAGAGAAGCAAAAGAGAACCTCCTTGACCTTAGACCACCCCTAGTCCTTGTAGTCTTGTAGGAAACCCTTGGATCTTGAAGAATAAATCTTCTTGTGAAGCTTCTCCAAGGGGAAACCCCTTGGTGGGTTTTCCGCTAGGAGGAGGAAGAAGAGGGAGAGAAGGAGTTTTGGTGGAAGAAGAGAACAATGACTTAAGTGCTAAGTTGTCTCTTCCCTTCCTCTCTCTTTTATACTACATGAAGGGGGGCAAGTGAAGGGGCATGGTGCCTCTTCTCTTGATGACTCTTCACTTCCTTAAGCCTTAACCAAAAACCTCTTTATTCTCTACTAGGACTCCCTTGCTAGGTGAATTGGTTAGTACATGCATGGTGATACTCTAAGTCTAAGGTTCAATCCTTGGTGCATGCACTTTTTTTTATTACTTTTATAATTATTTTTGCTAGGGCCCATATAAGAGCCCACTAACATTTATGTTAATATTTCTAATTTAAATCCACGTCCATTCATGATAAAAAATTTTAACTAATATCCCTTAATGGCCATGGTATTAGAAGGGCCCATTATTACTTAGCTTCTTAATCTATATGAAAAATCATGGATAATCATGCTAAGGTTCATACTAGTATCTCTATATTCTTCGAGAACCTATCTAGGCATGATCAATATTTTAATGAAGATATTGAGAAATTTTTCCGGGTCGTTACAGCATGCGTGGAAGGAGAAGAGCCCGGCGATGCAGCCCTTTGATTAGGGTTTTAGCTAGGGCAAGGAGAAGTGGTTTTTGGAGGGCTTGGTGATCTCAGTTCCCGGTAGATCGTCGCCCACACGACGTCCGGGAAGAGAGGGACACAAGGTAGAAGGCCGCGAGGTGATCGGGAAGGTATAACCTCTTCCCAAGCTCCTTGTTTATTATTGTGCCATATTTTGATTGCCTCGTCATTTCATTTTAATTAGTTAATTAATTTGATTGTTTGTCATGGTTAATAATTAACTAATTGGACCCCAACCATAATCATGAAAGTCGGCGATCCACTCGTCGCCTTTTCCACGGTCCAACGGTCAAGCAAATTACAAGGCTCGATCTTTGTGATTGGCCGAGTTGTAATTTGGATCATTCGATACAGCACGAGATGGTCGTTGGGAGACGGATCTCCATTCAGATTAATTTTAAATCCATAAGCATGGAGAGGTCTTCCAAGGATGACCAAGTATTCGCTTAGGAAACCCGCCAAGCCATACCCAACAGTATGATCAAGAGGATCATGGGTTTTGATGTGTGTGTCAATATGATTAAGTTAGGGTGTCATATTGGTCTGATATTTGTGGTTGAGTCTTGCAGGACTTGGTGAATCACACATGGAGTACGCATCCGAGGGACAAGAGCCGAAGGAAGAGGACTCCAAGGGCAAGCCGGGGAAGTAGACTTCAATGGCACACGTGAAGGATGACATGGAGGCAAGCCAAGGGCTTGTGTGCGTATCTGAGGAACGATAGCCGGTGGAAGAGAACTTCAAGGGGCAAGCCGAGGGTGTGGACTTCAAGGCATACGCGAAGGATGGTTTTCGGAGTGAGTGAGAGTGCAAGTGTAAGCTGGGCAGTCGACTGGTGGCTGATCAGTCGACTGCCAGTGCAAAACTCGAATTCATAGAAAGATCAGTCGACTGGTCCAGGACTAGTCGACTGATCTGTTCGAAAAACTAGTTGTTGGTTAGCTGTTTGTCTAGGACTAGTCAACTGCCCCTTGGGTAGTCACAGGGGTAGTCCACTGGTGGTGAGCTGGGTTGTTTGTTTAAACAACCCTCTCCACTATTTAAGCAATAGCTTAAGGCTAAGTGAAGATTAGCTCTTCATTGTAAGATCTTCTCTTTTGTGTTCATCTTCCTCCTCAAACTTTATATTCATCTTGTAAGGAGGAAGAAAGATTGTGAGAGATTGTTCTCCATCGAGAAGGAGAAAGAGTTAGCCGGAGATTGCCGGGGCATGATCCACCGAAGGATCAAGGGATCGTCCACCTCATGGACACGCCGTGGAGTAGGAGGAAGGAATCTCCAAACCACGTAAAACGGTATTATGTTAGCATTGTTATTTAAATTGTTAAGCTTCCGTTTATGCTAACGTTGTAGGGAGAATCGGGAATTGGGGTGACCGAGCTATTCACCCCCCCCCTAGCCGAGCCATCGATCACAACAAGTGGTATCAGAGCGCTTGGACGCCGTCAACAAACTAACCGCCGAGAAGAGCAAAATCATTGAAATGGCCGGCTTGCACATTCAAGCGCCAAAATTCGAGGGGGAATTCTCATGGTGGAAGAAGAGGATGAAGGTATTTTTCAATACCGATTTTGATATAATGTTAATTATGAAAAATGGGTTTGAAGTGCCTAGGGATGAAGAGAACAAGTTACTTAATGAAGTAAGATGGAGTAGGAAGCAAAGAGATGATCATCTAGTAAATTTCTAAGCCTTGCACTATCTACCAAGTGTGCTTCCTCAATAAGAAGTAACAAGAATTGGAAACTACTCAAGTGCTAAGGATTTATGGGAAATGGTAGTAGATCTTCATGAAGGCTCTTCGGAGGTGAAAATGGCAAAAAGAGATCTTCTACAGTCCCAAATCAACAATATCAAACTTGATAAAGGGGAGAAGGTAACAAATTTACATGTTAGATTTAATAAAATACTTAATGGATTAACAAGTGTAAGGGAACAATTATCCAACTGAGACATTCTGATGAAAGCCATCAATGCATTCCCAAGAACATCAAATTGGAGCTCAATGGTGGACTCATACTACATCTCCAAGGATCTAAAGAAAACGTCTCTAGAAGAATTTTTCTAAACCATGGAGCTTCATGAGACTCGAGTTGGAGGGACAATTGAAGAGGTATACAAGCCAAAGAGTATAGCCCTTATGGCAAACAAGGGAAAAGGTAAAAAGAAGAAGGTCTTATCATCCGATTCGGAGGAGTCTAGTGCATCCATGGATAGTGATGCGGAAGCCTACATGGTAAGAAAAATGAGAAAATTTTTTAAACATGTTTCCACTAACAAATCTCATGGTAGGAAAGGGTCAAGGAGCAAAAGTAGAACAAGGAAAATTATTTGCTACAATTGCCAAGGAGAAGGACACATGAGAGATGAGTCCCCTCTTGAAAAAGAAGGAAGGAAAGAAGAAAGAAGAAAAGAAGAAATCAAAAGAGAAGGAAAAGAAAGTGCAAAATTTGAAGGTCACATGGGATGATCCATCCTCATCGGAGGAGGAGGAACATCATGTATCCCATTTCGCACTAATGGGAATTGATGACATTGCCTCCACGGCATCCGAATTTGAAGAAGAAAAGAGCTCAAGTGAAGATGAAGGGAGCTCAAGTGAAGGGGGAGGCTCAACTTCGGAATCAGACGTCTCAGTAAGTGAGGTATACAACTTACCCACTTCTACACTTTTAAAAATAATTTCTAGTACTAATGATGATTTGATTAACGCTAGAAAGAAAATTAAGTGCTTGAAAAATGAGATGTGTATGTTAAAGAAGAAATTAGCATCCATGGAAATTAAAGATGATGTGCATTTTTCTTCTTCCATTTCAAATGACTCATGTTTAGAAGAAGAAAATAAGAATTTAAGGGAAAAGGTAAAAGGTAAAAGCCCTTAGGATATTTGAAATTGGCTCAAAGACACTAGATATAATCATTGAGAGCCAAAGAGGGATTAGGTTTTGGGAAGTCTAGCAATGGAAAAACCTACCATTGTCTACTTGCTAGAGGACAAGCAAAGACCAAGACCCTAAGTAAGAAATGGATTCCCAAGGAGTACTTGGTTAACCCAATTAGGAAACATTTATATTGGGTACCAAAATCAGTCCTCAAGGATTAGAGGCTTTTGGGAAAGGTCAACCATGGTATCAGAATTTCAAATTTTTGGAATTTGGTTGACTTAAGACACAAGGGGGAGTTTGTAGCCCATAGTAGAATTTCATGGTAAATTGGGCTAAATAAGGTTTACCTTAAGAAGATCTCATATTACGTTGCTTTATGATTATATCCATGCATATGAGATGTTAAGATGATACAAATAACTCACTTATGCTTGTGGCATGTTGATGAGTTATTAGATGTATCACATTAGTGATAATAGACCAACTATGGGAAAAGCAAATGTTTAATTAATGGACATCTTGCCCAAAGATCATAGTTGGACATTTTAAATAATTTGAAAGCATTTCTATGTTTTATTTGCTATGGTATAAGTTTGTGAAACACATGATTTCAAAACTAAGATGGAATTTGGGTACAAAATTAGATGTTTTCAAAGAATTTGAACTTTGGTCAAAAAGTCAAACATATTTAGATTTTTCATGAAGTTATATTTTTCTCTGATAGAAAACATCATATGAAACATGTTTGCAAATGTTCATGATTATTCAAATTTTATGGAATTAATTGTGCATTTCTTAATTTCAGCCCAAAAACTATAATATTCAGACTGAAGAATATTAGTCGACTACCCCTGTTGGCAGTCGACTGATCCTTCTGTAAAATGGCATTGAGAAGGCACCAGTCGACTGATACCTGTCTCAATCGACTGGTACTTCTAATTTCAGATTTCTGGGATTTTCAGAATGAGAAAAGTATCTTTATTTGATGCCAATGGGTGTTGTTGCCTTGGAACAATCTTTTTGATGGTGTCAAAGGGGGAGAATTAAGAGTTGAAGTTAGTTTTGTAACTTAACTTGTGGAAAATTGAAAATTATGTGGAGGGCATAGGTTAAGAGGGAGGTTGCATGTTTTTGCTTCTTGATTAACTATGTTCTGAATTTTCAATTGTTATTGTTTTACCTAACTTAAACATATTGTCACACATCAAAAAGGGGGAGATTGTTGGGGCAATCGACCCAAGTATGATCAAGAGGATTATGGGTTTTGATGTGTGTGTCAATATGATTAAGTTAGGGTATCATGTTAGTCTGATATGTGTGGTTGAGTCTTGCAGAACTTAGTGAATCATACATGGAGTACGCATCCGAGGGACGAGAGCCGAAGGAAGAGGACGCCAAGGGCAAGCCGGGGAAGTAGACTTCAAGGGCACACGTGAAGGATGGCATGGAGGTAAGGCAAGGGCTTGTGTGCATATTTGAGGGACGACAACAGCCGGTGGAAGAGAACTTCAAGGGGCAAGCCAAGGGAGTGGACTTCAAGGCTTACGCGAAGGATGGTCTTCGGAGTGAGTGAGAGTGCAAGTGTAAGCTGGGCAGTTGACTGGTGGTTGATCAGTCAACTGCCAGTGCAAAACTCGAATTCACAAAAAGATCAGTCAACTGGTCTAGGACCAGTCGACTGATCAGTTTGAAAAACTAGTCGTTGGCTAGCTGTTTGGCTAGGTTCGACTGGTGGCGAGCTGGGCTATTTGTTTAAACAACCCTCTCCACTATTTAAGCAGTAGCTTAAGGCAAAGTGAAGATTAGCTCTTCATTGTAAGATCTTCTCTTTTGTGTTCATCATCCTCCTCAAACTCTAGATTCATCTTGTAAGGAGGAAGAAAGATTGTGAGAGGTTTTCTCCACCGAGAAGGAGAAAGAGTTAGCCGGAGATTGCCGGGGCATGATCCACTGGAGGATTAAGGGATCGTCCACCTCAAGGACACGCCATGGAGTAGGAGCAAGGAATCTCTGAGCCACGTAAAACGGTATTGTGTTAGAATTGTTATTTAAATTGTTATGCTTTCGTTTGTGCTAACATTGTAGGGAGAATCGGGAATTGGGGTGACCTAGCTATTCAGTCCCCCTCTAGCCGAGCCATCAATCACAACCTGTTACCAACCAACACCTCTGGTTGGACTTTTGCTCGGCCTCTGATGATTTCAAAACTCGAGACATCTATACCCCGACCCATCCCTATTTCTGTCCATTGTCTTCACACAGCTAAGACTCCTCCCCGATCTTTCGGATAAGGTCTTCGATGCCCATCCCTCGGTCAGGACTTCGTGCCCAGTCCTCTAAACCAGGTCTTCGTGCTCAGCTTCACTCACTAGGCCTTCGGTGCCCAACCCTCGGTCAGGTCTTCATGCCTAGTCCTCGACCAGGACATCGTGCTCAACCTTGTAGGTCAAGACTTCGTACCTAGGTAAACTAAGAGTTTCCTGCACACTTAGTAAAGCATATTAGTTCCAAAAGCATAGGTAACTTTGAACAATTTGTCATTATCAAAACTAGGTTCAATCTGGTACTTCTAACACTAACAATTTCCTCCTTTTTAATTTATGACAACCCAGTTCAAAAGTAAGTTAAAATAAATATTTTGTTTGTGCAGAAAGCACCATATCGAACCTTGTTTTGATATTGGCAAAGGGTTCAAAGTTAAGTTCTATTTGTGATCTAACGATGTTTACTAAGTGTGCAGAATGAAGTCCTAGCGAAGGGCTGTTAGGCACCTGGCGAAGGGCTGCCAGGAAACAAAGTCCTAGCGAAGGGCTGCTAGGTACCTTGCGAAGGACTGCCAGGAAACAAAGTCCTAGCGAAAGGCTGCTAGGCACCTGGCGAAGGACTGCCAGGAAACAAAGTCCTAGCGAAGGGCTGCTAGGCCCCTGGCGAAGGACTGCTAGGCACCGGGCGAAGGACGGCTTGGTACCTAAGCCCTAGCGAAGGTCTGCTAGGCAAAAGTCCAACCAGAGAAGCCGGTTGGCAAAAGGTAAACTCTCCTGAGTGGAGTAGGTGAGGCCGCGTTCCCCGTCAAGGGAACAGTAGGCGTCGGTTTGACCTAGGGTTCCATTTTGGAGACCCAAAGTCAGAACCAAGACAGCTAAGGCTGTATAAACCTAATACTTTATTGCTGTGTGTTGTTTTGGACTAACCTTGGATGCAGAACCGAAGGAATGTGTTTCTGCAGCTCAGAACGCCCCAAAGGAGAGGGGAAAGCAGCTGGGCAGGGCGCCCCCAGTGTCCCGGGAGCCCCAAGGTCAAGGCAAAACCAGTTAAGCAAGAAAATGCTTCGGAAGCTTATGCTCCCGGGCGCCCCCGTGCTCCCGGGCGCCCCGGATGCTTAGGGCGCTCTAGGTCGAAGCCAACGAAGCGATAGAAGCTTATCCAGCCGAGAAGCCCACTGAAAGAGTCAACCCGGGCGCCCCCGTCAAGCCTCGAGCCCGATTCTTGAGGGATAAGGGCTGACCAAGAGGTTGCCGGATCGTAAGACATGTGGAGGGCGCCCCCAACGTCCCGAGTGCCCCCAGACTCACTATATAAGGGGCTCGACCCACAAGGCTTCTGAACACAATCATTCCAACGCCACTACGCTCTTCGACTCAAGCGCTCTGCTCCAGAAACCTCCCAACTCGAGATTTAAGCGCCAACGACGACCCTCTGCTCAGAAGTACAATCTACAATGGGCGTCGGTAACGAAAGAGCTTAAGTTTCAATTTACTGTATTACAACTATAATCTTTCTGTAAACTTTTTGCGCACATATAGAATTGCCCCCAGTAAATGGTCAACGACCGTGGGCCTTGGAGTAGGAGCCGACCGCGACTCCGAACCAAGTAAAATCGCTTGAGTTCGCGTTTGTGTTTCTTTATCTTCCGTTGCTTATTCTCTTTTGTGAATCCGAAACGTTTTACGATATTCACCCCCCCCCTCCTCTATCGTTCTTCTCGATCCAACAAGTGGTATCAGAGCAGGGTAGTTCAAACTTGGTGCAACCACCAGTTTGAAAGTTTTTTTCGGATTTACGAAATTTTTCATTTTATTTCTTTTTTTCGTTAATCGGGGTTGGTGCAACACCACTCGATCTTTTTCGCTCTTTGTTTCAAATAAATAATATCTGTAGGTGTGCTTAAAATATTGTTACACCTTTTTCAATTTCGAATTCTCATTTTTTCACCATAAGTCAAAATTGATAAAATGAACAATTTTTAAAAATTTGTCATAAACTTTTTATTATTATTATTTTAATATTTTTTTCTCGAAGTTCATGCTACCTTAATTCAAGCAATCTCTTTTAACTCCTATTTTTTCCAATTAATCAGAATATTCATTTTCTAAAAATTTGTCTCAAACATCTTATTATTATTTTTTTATTATTTTGCCTCGAAATTCATGGAATACTTGTTGGGCTATTTTTTTCTTCTCCCGCACTACTAATCCAAGACCAAGTCTTGGTACATTTCTGTTATTTCTTTTGTGTACGAGGTGTAAACTAAATGGCCAACCAAGAGTGGAACAGTACCCGTCCACTGCTATTCTCCGGCGAGAACTTCAATTTTTGGAGACGACAAATGGAGACCCTTCTGAAGGCCCACATGGACTTATGGCAGATCATCCAAACGGGATTCTCTTTTCCCGTAGAAGATGAGTTATCAATCGAGTGGGATAAACTGGATGATCGAACCCTCAACCAAATCGAGACCGATGCAAGGGCAACTGCAATCCTACAATGTGGCCTAACCAAGAAGCAACTCGAACTAGTAGGTCCATTCAGATGCGCTAGAGAAATCTAGGAAAAATTGATTAACCTTCATCAAGAGATCTTAGATGAAGAAGAAGATCAGGTAAGTTATCTTGCCCTGTCGGTCCAAGCACAAACAACCGAGTCAGAGTCTGAACCCGAATCCAAAGTTGAAATCGAACCAGAATCAGACGACGAATTGACTGAGACGGTAACCGATTTCGAATTCTTTTCAAAATTAGAATTAAATAATCAAACATATACTATAATGGTCGAGGAAGGTGTAAATTTTATTGCAGGGAAAACTCCTAAAGAACCACTAAAGAAGGAGCTTCAACCAGTACCCGAGTCCGACTCAGACACAGAATCAGAAGATGAGCCTAGATCCGAGGCGGCAAGAATCAAGGAGGAGATTCCCAATAAGGAATCAAAAGGTAAATTTGTAAATTCAAATTTGAAAAATAATGTAATCTGTTACACATGCAGGGAGAGAGGGCACTACAAAAGTAGGTGTCCTACTCGTAAGATACGAACGACACCACCAACAACGACAAAGGAGCCAATTCCAAAAGCACGAAAGGACAAAAGTCGCATCCAATGCTTCAAGTGCCAGGAGTTCGAGCATTACAAAGGTGAATGCACAGATAAAAGAGCTACCAAGAATGCCGGACAAACGATTGACAAAAGTAAATTTTCAGTAATTGAAAATCCGATATTTACCTAGAATAATGTGACTGATTCATGTAAATTAATTAAGGCAAATTTCACAAAATTGAATCAAGAAAATGAAACCCTAAAACATAAAGTGAATATGCTAGAAAATTTAATTCATAGTCTTGCTGATTTCGAGAATCCAGAGTATTACTCCAATTGTGACCTTACTTAGATAATTGTTTGCTTTAATTGTGTGTTGTTTTTATTTTAATTTTTTATTATGCTTAAAATTAGGATTGATTAGTTTAAGGACTAAAACGATTAACTAAAATTTGAACAACATAATATTGGGTGGAGGTGAGATGATAGTATGTTAGGGAAGCCTTTTCTAATAAGGTCAAGTATACACTACTTGGTCTCTTTAGACTGGTGAAACTAGCTGAAGCTACCAATCCAAGACCCAAACTAGTTAGACCAGAATTTACCAAAAAGTAATTTTGAAGATGAAATTTCACTAAAAGGCTTTGTCTAGGAAAGGGTTGATGATCCAATAAGGCTACGGCCAAAGAAGGCCTTGTGCCTCGCCAAGACCTGGAAGCCAATTTTTGTAATTCAAATTCAATTTACTCTTTGTTAAATTCAAATCTAACACAAATTTTCAATTAATTTTAGATTCAAATATCTCTTTTCAAAATAAACTTAAATTGGGTTTAAAAATTAATTTAACTTTTCAAAATTAATCATGGCCTTTTCAAAATAAATCTTTCTACTAAAATATTTATCTCACAAAACCCATAAGGTTAACATGTTTGAACACATAGAACTGGGTGAGATATCTAGGACCTAAGAGTATATGTCACTATCCTCTTAAATAAAACTCAAAGTGCTTTCAAAAGTTATTCAAAATTACTTCTATTTTTTAAATTAATTCAGTTTACTGTACCCTACTTTTTCATCTCTAACATTTTTTTTAAATAATGAATTTCATGTTAAATATCACAATAAGACTCGTTTTAAATAGAATATAGGGCTTGTTTGATTTAGTTATTGATTGGCCAAACATAGTCAACTGAGTCAAACTAAGTCTTGATTGAATTAATACTAAGACCTAAGACTTGATTGGGTCAATTATTGGTAAAACCAAGTAAACATAGTCAACTGTGTCAATCCTAGTCAACATAGTCAAACATGGATAACACTGAAGTCCCCTAAGACGTTAAATTGAGTCAAACGGTACAGGGGGAGTGGTTTATTCTTTTAATTTTCTTTCAAAAATGTGCTTGAAAACCCACTGTCTTTTAAAATGGTTTTCAAAAACTGTGCTTTAAATACTATTCCTCATGTTTTTCGAAAATTATGTCTATGTCTCATTTGATTTTGGTAAACCCTAAAGACACAGACGAAGGTCCACTTCATAATCTACAAGGACTCCTAGGATGTGTCAAATTTAGGGGGAGCCTGAATCAAAAGAAGAATTTCTGAAAAGTTTTTAGTGGTAGTTATTTGAATAATTCCTTTAATCTGAACTAAACCCTAAAGACTCAGAGGAAGATCGCTTGTGGTCAACAAGCTTCCTAAGACTGGGTCAAGTTCAGGGGGAGGTCATATTAAAAGAGTTACTAAACAATATATTTTCATGCACTACATTTTCAAAATCCTATTGAAAGTATAAGTAATTTATCTTTCAAAATACTATTTTTCAAAAACTTTTGTGTCTTATAAAATTGCTTTGAAATACTCTTTATATTTACTTGAGTTTGGAGAATTTCCAGGACACTTAAGAAAATGTCCTTATAGTTAACAAGGTTTCCTAGGATTGTGTCAGATTGGAAAAGAAACCTAGTCAATTAAAATATTATGGTTTCAAAATGCATAACATTTTTTTTCAAAAAGTACTTATATTTTTCAAAATCCATAATCTTCAAAAAGTACTTATATTTTTCAAAAATACATAATCTTCAAAAGTACTTCTATATATAATGTTTTCAAAAGTACTAATATTTTTCAAGGCAATAGTGTTCTAAGTGCATGAATTTTCTAAAAGACTTGCCTACAAATATATTTTTTTAATACCTTTAAAAGTGGAGTTTTGCAATTTAAAGCGTTTTGCTATGCTTTCAAGAATTATGCTAAGTATTTTTATATTTTCAAAACTTATAAGCCCTGATACACACATTTCTTTCTTAAATCTTCTTTCAAAAGCTCCTTATTGATATATGGCCAAGGGGGAGAGAAATAGAAAAGAGAGAGAAATTTTGTTTTCACAAAAAGCCAAGTATTTCTAAGTGCTTTAAAATTAGTCAAAGTACTTTCAAAATTTCTAAGGAACTTCAAAATTGTCTAAGTGCATTTATTTTGAAAATTGTTTTATTCCTAAGTAAAATTCTCCTTAGTAAACAAAGTTTGTCTGAGCAAAACCTTTGGAAATTTTTGGGCAAATGTTTCTAAGTAAAATTTTCTTAGTAAACAAATCTTTATTTTGGCAAAAACTTGTCCATTTAAAGTTTTTTTAAATAGTTTTAAATGCACAAAATATGTTCCAAAGAAATTTTTCCATGTGTGCAAAAGTTGAAATTTTTTTTAAAGGAAATTTGTTTTCAAAATGTTGGCTAAGTAAGCTACTGTTAAGTTTTTTTAAAATTATGTTTATGAAATTTTTTTAAATATCCTAAAATATAAGGAGAAGAGTTGTCATATTAAGGGGGAGCTTCATGCTTTTTCAAAACATCCATTACTTTGAACATCATTTTTTGAAAAATTATGAAATCCATTACTTAAAGTTTTTCTTGACAACTATTTTTTTGGAAAAATTATTAAATCCATTACTTGAATTTATTTTAGTAAAACTCACTCTCTATTAGAAACCTTGTTCGCCCATTATTTTTTTTTATATATGTCAAAGGGGGAGAAAAGGTCAAAGTTATGCGTTTTATAAAATAACACAATACTTCTGGGTTGCAGGGAAAATAAAACTTTTTTTACAGCTCAAAAACTACACTGGTTTTTTTCTCTGCTCAAATTAATTGGTCTTAACTGTCTTGCTTAAACTGTTATAATTTTTTTTACTTAACTTTGAATTATGTTGCCATAAATCAAAAAGGGAGAGATTGTTGGTGTAGAAAGCACCATATCGAACCTTATTTTGATATTGGCAAAGGGTTCAAAGTTAAGTTCTATTTGTGATCTAACGATGTTTACTAAGTGTGCAGAAAGAAGTCCTAGTGAAGGGCTGCTAGGCACCTGGCGAAGGACTACCAAGAAACAAAGTCCTAGCGAAGGGCTGCTAGGCACCTGGCGAAGGACTGCCAGGAAACAATGTCCTAGCGAAAGGCTGCTAGGCACCTAGCGAAGGACTGCCAGGAAACAAAGTCCTAGCGAAGGACTGCTAGGCCCCTGGCGAAGGACTGCCAGGAAACAAAGTCCTAGCGAAGGACTGCTAGGCCCCTGGCGAAGGACTGCCAGGAAACAAAGTCCTGGCGAAGGGCTGCTGGGCACCTAGCAAAGGACTACTAGGAGACTAAGACCTGGCGAAGGATTTGTAACGACCCGGCCCGTCTATCGGCCCATTTACCGGTCCTCACGACCGTCGTACCGTCGACCATCGACCGTGCCGTTACTCATACTAGGTCTTCCCACCCCTGGGTGTGGATTTTTGCCTTCCCAGGATTCGAACCCTAGACCCAGGCTTAAATCTAGTTCTTTATGAATCCTGAATACCAATTGAGCAATTGGTATTCAGGATTCATAAAGAACTAGATTTAAGCCTGGGTCTAGGGTTCGAATCCTGGGAAGGCAAAAATCCACACCCAAAGGTGGGAAGACCTAGTATGAGTAACAGCACGGTCGATGGTCGACGGTACGACGGTCATGAGGACCGGTAAATGGGCCGGTAAATGGGTCGATAGACGGGCCGGGTCGTTACAATAAAAAGGCGCCTTTTATTGTAATGACCCGGCCCGTCTACCGGCCCATTTACCGGCCCTCACGATCGTCGTACTGTCGACCATCGACTGTGCCGTTACTCATACTAGGTATTCCCACCCCTGGGTGTAGAATTTTGCCTTCCCAGGATTCGAACCCTAGACCCAGGCTTAAATCTAGTTCTTTATGAATCCTGAATACCAATTGCTCAATTGGTATTCAGGATTCATAAAGAACTAGATTTAAGCCTGGGTCTAGGGTTCGAATCTTGGGAAGGCAAAAATCCACACCCAGGGGTGGGAAGACCTAGTATGAGTAACGGCATGGTCGATGGTCGACAGTACGACGGTACGATGGTCGTGAGGACCGGTAAATGGGCCGGTAAATGGGTCGGTAGACGGGTCGGGTCGTTACAGGATTGCTGGACACCAACGAAGGACTGCTAGGCACCGGGCGAAGGACTGCTTTGTACCAAAGACCTAGCGAAGGACTGCTAGGCACCGGGCGAAGGACGGCTTGGTACCTAAGCCCTAGCAAAGGACTGCTAGGCAAAAGTCCAACCAGAGAAGCTGGTTGGCAAAAGGTAAACTCTCCTGAGAGGAGTAGGTGAGGACGCGTTACCCGTCGAGGGAACAGTAGACGTCGGTTCGACCTAGGGTTCCATTTTGGAGACCCAAAGTCAGAACTAAGACAGCTAAGGCTGTATAAACCTAATACTTTATTGCTTTGTGTTGTTTTGGACTAACCTTGGATGCAAGACCGAAGGAATGTGTTTCTGCAGCTCAGAACGCCCCAAAGGAGAGGGGCAAGCAGCTGGGCAGGGCGCCCCCAGTGTCCCGGGTGCCCCCAAGGTCAAGGCAAAACCAGTTAAGCAAGAAAACGCTTCAGAAGCTTATGCTATAGGGCGCCCCCATGCTCCCGGGCGCCCCCGTGCTCCCGTGCGCCCCGGATGCTTAGGGCGCCCTGGGTCGAAGCCAACGAAGCGATAGAAGCTTATCCAGCCGAGAAGCCCGCTGAAAGAGTCAACTCGGGCGCCCCCTGCTTCCCGGGCGCCCTTGTCAAGCCTTGAGCCCGATCCTTGAGGGATAAGGGCTAACCGAGAGGTTGCCGGATGGTGAGACACGTGGAGGACACCCCCAATGTCCCGGGCGCTCCCAGACTCACTATATAAGGGGCTCGACCCCCAAGGCTTCTGAACACAACCATTCCAACGCCACTACGCTCTTTGACTCAAGCGCTCTGCTCCAGAAACCTCCCAACTCGAGATTTAAGCACCGACGACGACCCTCTGCTCAGAAGTACAATCTACAACGGGCGTCGGTAACGAAAGAGCTTAAGTTTCAGTTTACTGTATTACAACTGTAATCTTTCTGTAAACTTTTTGCGCACATATAGAATTGCCCCCAGTAAACGGTCAACGACCGTGGGCCTTGGAGTAGGAGCCGACCGCGACTCCAAACCAAGTAAGTATCGTTCTTCTCGATCCAACATATTTAAGCAAGTAGAAAAAGCATTAAAGAAACACAGTTCAACATTTTTTCAAGGTAAGAGAAAATTTTCAAAGTATCATTTCAAAATTAAAAATATTTTCAAGTTAAAATTCAAGTTTAAAGTATTTTAAGAAAACCTGCAAAGCTCCCCATTGATAAGTTATGTTTTGAAAATGAAGCTCCCCCTTGATATGTAACTCTCCCCTTTGCTTTTCAAAATTTTATTTTCAAAGGGGGAGAGAAACGAAAAGTTCAAATTTTTCTTTAAATTTTACTTAGAGTAAAATTCTTTTGCTATTTAAAAAGAAAAAATTTTCTTTTTAATTTTTTCTTTCTCTCCCCCTTTGACATATATCCAAAAGCATTTTGGCTAAGGGGAAAAGACATTTTAAAAAAGGAATTCAAGTATTAGAGCCCGTAATAATTTTTGAAATGCAAGTAAATCACACTAATTTTTGAAAAACTAATGCTAAGAAATATTTTGAAAATAACTTTAAGTGAGGTAAATAATGCAAAAAAAAATGATGCTAAGTAAGAATTGAGCAACTATTTTAAGAGAAGCAGATAATTAATGTTATATAAAAAAGGAATAACTAAGCAAAAATTTCAGAATCAATATTATTCACCCATTTGAGTCCAAGCATGATTTAAGTCCAGGTATAAAAAAGCAAACAAGCAATAATTTTGAAAAAATAATTTGAATAACAAGAGAAAAAAATAAATCCTCTGACCCCTATCTCACCCAATTTGTTACTTACCAACTGTTATAAAATAGTGTCTTTCACTTGGGTTAGTCAAGTTAAGTAGTCTGATTAAGATAGATTTGCTAAGATTGATTATATAACATGATTGATATTCAACTATATTTATTGCCTTAACTACTGTTGATGCACTAACTTAAAGCATCATCGAGTTAAGGCATAGGCCTAAGCATCTCGACCCAGTCTAAGTTATCAAGAAAGGTATTCATAATGTGCTTGTGAGATGATGGCCTCTAAATCTATATGAGCATGCAAACTAGGGGTTAAACCTAAGCTAAGTCCATAAGGAGGAAATCCCTAGTTTTGAGGGGGATCAAATTTTTTGAAAACTAAGTCTAAAAAGAATAGAATGAAACATTTTTAGAACATAGAATAAAAAATTTGAAAAAACTTGAAAAATAGTAAAAACATGAATTTTTGAAAAACAATTAAAAATATGATTTTTGAAAAGCAAATTTTTTAAAGAAAATGATTTTAATGAAGAATAATTAAGCAAAAATAAAAAAATATTCTACTGAGCACACTCCTAGCTGCCTTCTTAGCGAACTAAACTCAGACTCAGGTAATGGTTTAGTAAAAATGTCAGCTAGATAAATTTAGACTCTATGTGTGTAAGTACAATTTCACCCCTAGCCACATGATCCCTAACAAAGTGATGTTTTACATCAATATGTTTAGTCCTAGAATGGTGTATTGTGTTTTTTGTAAAGTTAATTGAGCTAATATTATCAATATATACCTTTGTGTTAGTGTAGGTTAGTTGGAAGTCCTTAAGGGTATGCATCATCCATAGTAGTTGGGCTACACATTCTCCTAGGGCTATGTATTCAGCTTTGGTTGTGGATAGTGTAACACAGTGTTGCTTTCTACTACACCAACTAACTATGTTGTGACCCAACATTTTACAACTTCCACTAGTACTTTTTCTATCTAATTTGCACCCTGCAGAATCTGAATCAGAGTAACCTAGTAGGTTAAAATTAGGATTTTTATGATACCAAATTCCTACATTTAGGGTACTTTTAATATACCTAAATATTCTTTTGATAGCACATAAGTGGGTCTCCTTAGTACAACTTTAGTACCTATCACAAATACCTACTGAAAATAAAATATTAGGTCTACTAGCAGTAAGGTAAAGTAAGCTAGATTCAGTAATTGATTCATCTGTTTGGTTTAAGCTAGATTCAGGTATTCATTCTACATCTTCTAAGTCTTGGTTTGAGTTGGTTAAGTTAGGTAAGTTGGGTGGGTTGATTACGTTAGGTTGATTGGTTAAGTTAGGTGGATTGGTTAGGTTAGGTGTTATATCTTAATCAAATATTACATTTGTGGTTTCCTCAATTTTAAGGATATGTTTGCTATAAACCCTATATGCCCTACTTATGGTTGAGTACCCTACAAGGATTCCAGGTGTTGATTTAGAATGAAATTTACCTAAGTAGACCTTAATGATTAGGATATACACTTTACACCCAAAAACATTTAAGTAGTATAGGTTAGGTAGTTTGTTATAATATATTTGATGGGGTATTTTATTATGATTTTTATTTATTAGGACCCTATTTTGGATACAACAGGATATATTTATTGCTTCTGCCCAAAATTAGTTTGATAGGTTATATTCATTAAGCATAGTTCTAGCAGCTTCTTGAAGGGTCCTATTTTTTCTTTCAATTATATCATTTTGTTGGGAGATTCTAGGTCAAGAAAATTCATGTATATAGCTATTTATTTTGTAAAAAAAATGTTAAACCTTAGATTTTCAAATATCCCCCATGATCACTTCTTATTTTTTTAATTTTAGTGTTTTTTTCATTTTCAATTACTCTACATAAAGTGTTAAAGGATTCATCTTTAGTTTTTAAGAATTTAACTTAGGTGAATCTAGTGTAGTTATCAATTATCACTAAGCAGTATCGATTTCCACTTAGTGACTTGGCTCCATGAGAATCAAATAGGTCTAGGTGTAGGAGTTCAAGTGTGGATTAAGTTAGATATGATTGGGTACGTTTGTGAGTTAACTTGGTTTGTTTACCTTATTGACATGGATTACAAATTGAGTTTTCAAAATTTCTAAGTTTAGATATACCCTTAACCAGTCCATTTTGACTTATTTTTTAAATCAAGTTTACATGGATGTGACCTAGTTACCACAATTTAATTCCTTCCCGAGTACATTTCTCTCCGCACTTGAACCCTCCCGGCTTAATTCCCAAGTACAATCACTCAACACTCGGACCCTCACAACCTAGTTGACTCTTCAAACAGCAGTCTCGATCAGTTGCCTTCACGCCCTCTCCATCTTCGGCTCCCGTCCCTCAGATGCGCACGCAAACCCTCGACTTACCTCCATGTCATCCTTCACGCATGCCTCGAAGTCCGCGTCCCTCAGCTCATCGTCTCTGCTCCAGCAGCCTCGATCTATCACCTTCAAGCCTTCTTCGACTTTGGCCCTCGTCCCTCAAATGCGCACGCAAGCCCACGGCTTGCCTCCATGTCATCCTTCACGTACGCCTCGAAATCCGCTTCCCTCGACTCATCGTCCCTACTTCGTCCATGGTCCCTCGGATGTGCACACAAGCCCACGGCTTGCCTCTATGCCACCCTTCACCTGAAGACATCCAACCAAGTCTATGTGTACCTGCAAACTTGCACACTCACATACACATATTAGTCCAACAAGAAACCCTAACTTAACCATATTGACACACACATCAAAACCCATGATCCTCCAGATCATACTCGGGCCGATTGCCCTAATAATCTCCCCCATTTTGATGTGTGGTAATATCTTTATGTTAGGTAAAACAACAACAATAGCAATTGAAAATTAATAGCATAGCATACTTAAGAGACATACATGTCCTCCCCCATAACCTATGCTCTCCCCATAATTTCCAATTTTCACACACAACACCAAGTTAAGTTATACCCAACTTAACACCACAAGTTTTCCCATGTCAAGTTAAACCTAACTTAATACCACAAATTCCCCCCCCCTGACACCATCAAACAGATTGCCCTAAGCAATCCTACCCCTAGTGCCAATAAGAACCCATTTCCATATCTGAACACCCTCAGAAATCAACAAACCAGAAATATCAGTCGACTGGTACCCTCAATTCGCAAACTTACCGAAACATTAGTCGACTGCCCCAAGGGCAGTCGACTGATATAGCCTATTTCTGAATTTCCAGCCGAATTTCAAAAATCCCTAGAAAATTTCACAAAATTCAGAAAAATGTAAAAGTTTGTAAGTATATTTGTTAGGATATAACCTACCCTAGAAAAATATGGTTTCATGAACAATACCAAATATGCTTGACTTTTGGTACAAACTCCAATTTTTCCAAAATGTATCAATATGTATCAAGTCATTAATTGATTTCATGTGTTTGCCAAGCCTATCCTAGTCCATTTCAACCCTAGAATTGACCTCAACTCCCCCCCCCCCCTTTCCTTATATTCTCAATATGATAAGACCTCCCCCCCTTTTATCTCTTAACCTTTAGATAAACATGCATCTATCAAATTTGTCTTACATTTCATGTCATCAATAAAGCATTATTTCAATCATCACATCATGAGCTGAAATAAAAGCAATATAAAACATGAATTCAAAGTTTTATACATAATTCAAAGTAAAGCATAAAAGTAGCACAAGGGCCAAAGCCCCGAAGTATTAAAGTGTTACAATTCCAAAATAGGTGTTTGAGAGATAAAACATAAATCCAGGTCAAACACTCTCAACACTAAAATCATCACATAAACTCCACTACATGTCGTCGCCCGGAGGAGGAGGATCCTGCATCATCGCGTACATCTCTGCCTGCTGCTGCTGCATGTCAATCTGGCACTGCTGGAATGTCTGAAAATCCTCCCTCAGACCGTGTACCTCAGACTGTAGCTGGGAGAACTGCTCCTGTGTAACCCCTCCAACGGCAGCCTCCTCATCATCCTCTGAGTTCGAAGAATCAGGACGACGGTGCCAGATTATCTCCCCCTCACGTTTCTCGATCCCAACTAGAGAGAGCTGTCGAGACCCTTTCTGGTCATAATCCTTAGACAACTCATGAATCTGACCCTAGGTGACTCTGACCCCTCTAGACCTAAAGAATTCAGTCAAAACATGACCGAATGACATGTATAACTTCCTATTGACATCATGGGAGAAATAAACAATGGATACAAAAACCTGGCGGGCTATGTCGATGTCCAGTCTTCTCTCTAGGGCATACATCATCACCAAGTGGGGAAGTCGAATCTTCGACCGCCCCTTGGTGACAATCAGAAGAATACAGTCTAAAACAACCTTATACAAGACATTACTGACTGGGCTCATGTTTTTGGCTACAAAGATACGGCCTCGAGTACATCGAGGTCTGTTAAAATAATATCGGTGGATCTGATCTATGGTGACACCTGGTAAAGTTAAAGGCTCAACAACTATAGGGAAATATGTAAATTGGCTATTTGAAACTCTACATCCTAAAAATGACCGTAACACATCAAGTGTGAATGGAATGGTAATCCCTTGTACCATTGACTCATATACGTCATTCTGGGCATCGGTAGGTGTAAGGTTGGCATAGAATTCTTTACATAAGTCAAAATTGATAAAATGCTGACAATAGACCAGTTGTTCTAATCCAAAATATGTAATGATCTCAATGATGTGGGGAGGTGAAATCCTGGAAATATGATCGGTTGAGGTAGCAGCAATTCATTAAGATGAAAGTCACACTGTTAAAAACTTTTCGACACTCCTCGGAACGAAACCGAGGTCCCTCCGGATCTACCTGACCTTGGTGAGATGACCCCTCACCCTTTTGTCTCTTATGTGCAACCCTAAGATGTAACATACCAATGCATGTACCAAAACCACCCCATAAAGAGAGAAACCAAGAAAAAACAAGCAAAACGACACAAATTAGTTTCAAATCATGAATTAAATGGGAAAAACAAACTATACAAGTTATTACCGCTTTCCCGCTCATTTCATGATGAAGGTTTATGAGACTTGACTCAAATGGAGAAGTTCTTCTAACCCTAGGTGTAGATCCGAGATAGACGGAAGGCTAGGAAGACGTTTTTAGAGCTTGGGAAGGGTTTAGAACAAAAAGCGAAGGCGAGGATGAGAAGATCTCGCAAGGGGTGGCACCGAAAACCCTAGGTTTGGCCACCCCCGCGCGACCTAGTTCTTTTAAAAACCCCGCATACCAGTCGACTACCCCTGGGGTAGTCGACTGAGAAACTGAACCGAAAGTTCAGACGACTACCCTGGGGCAGTCGACTAGTAATTTTTAAATCCCAGTTTCTGATTTCAGTCGACTAATACGCTGATTTCAGCTTCCCAGTCCTAATTTCATAAATGCATAATTAATTCCACAAATCTCCAAAAAATCTAAAATTTTGTGGAGAGATTTGTGGAACCTATGTCTATTTAGGAAAAATATTTTTAGAATAAAACTATTACCAATACCAAGATTGGCACGAAATTCAAAACTACCAAAATAGTGTCATTGAAACTTAACTAAAAGTTCTAACTTTGATCTCTTCTTGATGCCTCTTCTCATACATAACTACAATATATTCCTGGCACTTATTTATATGGCATTTACATGTTATAAAAACTAATTTTCACACAATATAAGTCTACTTTCATCTTTTCTTCCACAAAACTCCTTTTAATGTGCCACTTCCCTAGGATTAAAACACACACTAGCCTTCCAAACACTTTGGCACATTCCATAGTCCATCTAATCCCCTAGGAGAAATCCCCCGAGATCCATTGATCATGGATCCCATCTTGACTTCTAGAGCTCTCCCTTGAGCTCCTAGCCCTAGTCACCTCCCTAGGTGACTCATTAACAAAGGCAAGACCACACCAGTGTATTAAGATGTATACTAAAAGTCTTGCCTTTTGGTTAGGATACATCTACATTTTAAAGAGAATCATAAAATCACACAGTGCATATTTATATTAGTATGTGCATTAAACGTCTAATGCTTGGCATTGTAGATAACATGGTGCGTGGTGTCGCACAGAAGATCATGTTATCAGGTTCCTTGCCGAAGCATAAGAAAGAGGCTCACAACCGAGATGGAGTTGGGCAAACCATCGGGATGGTTGTAGTGTAATTAGGTGTGGTTTATCTTAACCATAGGATTACACTAGTGTACTCTGTGTACATTGAGTAGGACCAAAAGAGAGGTCATCCAATGTTTGTACTGACTAAGTAAATTAGATTAGACCTCGAATAATATTATGGAGTACGATCTCTTAATCCCTAAATAATGACGGGCATATATTATCAATTATTATATCTTTGATTTACCAATGGGCGAGATCTATTTCGTTAGATCATAGGCCCAGTAAGTTGGGAGATAACATTAATAATATGATGTGTCATTGATTATTGACGGAATCCATATCCTGGTGAGTCAGGATGATGATGCCCCCTTGGTGAGCTCAAAAGGATTGTCATGTCAAATCTTGCAAGTGGGCAATGGTCCGGCATGATGAAAAGGTTGAGCGGTACTAATCAAGGATCAAGAAGATAATTAATTTAATTATCAGTAAATTAAATTAATTATCGGGCATACGATATCTTAAACACGGGGAGATGGACAGCTCGTAATAGGTGAAGTCCATATGAAAATATGGGGGTTGGTGAGGAAGTACAATGGGATCCTTTAGTGGAATGGATCTCCATTAATGGATCGAGTTTGGATCTATTAGTGGGCCAAGAACCAACTCCTCCTCATGGTCCCTATCTTAGCCCAATAATGCCCCATAAGAGTCATGATACAAGGTCGGTTAATTAAGGAATTAATTTGGGATTAATTAATTTATTAATCTTGGATTAATTAAGGAATTATTCTATATAAAATTTTGGATAGAATAATTAAAGGAATTAATCTTGGATTAATTAAGAAATTATTCTATATATAAAATTTTTGGAATCAATCCATATTTAATTGGAAAATTTTTTCCAATTAAACATAACTAAACCCATATATATAAACCCCACCTCTCTCTCCCTCTCTCTAATCTTTTCTCTCCTCCTCTCCAACACCTAGGGCGCCGGCGGTAGTAGGGAAAGAAGAGGACTACCTCTTCTTCTTCTCTTGTTTTCTTCTCATCCTCAAGGACGCATTCGGTCACGGAGCAAGGGAGGAGTTGCCTCTGACCCTTGGTGGCGCGTGGCAAGGAGGGTGGAGGAAGAAATCGGCGGCGCAATGAGTGGAGGTCGGCATCGGCGGTGAAGGAGAAGATAACTCACGGTTCTAATCTTCTTCCACTGTCTTCTTCGGCTTATCTTGCTGTGGAGGTACACAGGACAAAGGAGAAGCTCCCTTCTCCTTTTGTGGTGCGCGGGAGCAAGGAGGAAGAAGGGTGGAGCGCCGGCAAGGTTAGCTCCCTTTTGGTGTTTGTCGCCGGAAAAGGGAGAAGGTGGAGGAACTCTTCTTCCTTGTGGTGTTCCTGCCGCGAGAAAGGAAGAAGTTAAAGAGGTTGGCTTGGTGGTGTTGAAGGAGAGGAATTCATCCTCTCGACTTCATCTTGATCTCCCTCTTGAAGGAGCACCGGCGGCAAGCCAAACCCTAGTTCTAGGGTTTGGCGTTCGGTGCAAAGCAAAGGGGAGAAAGGAGGATTGATTCAAGGGCCTTGGTGACTCCGCGTCTTGGTAGCTCATCGCCCACACGATGTCTACGAGGGGAGGGTCATAAGATAGAAGACTGCGAGGTAAACGGCGAGGTATATTTCTCCCGAGCTCCGTTTTTCTTATCGCATGTTTTAATTGTGCTATATTGCTTTGCCTTGTCATTTTATGTAAGTTAGTTTATTATTTTGATTCGATATCATGGTTAATAATTAACTAACTGGACCCAGAAGATAAACACAAAAACCGGCGATCCAAACTGTCGTCTTTTTCTCGGTTAATTAATCCGGAAAGTTACAAGGCCTAACCTCAATTTTGGCTAAGTTGTAACTTGGATTAATTAATACGACGACGAGTCAGTCGTTAGAAGGACGGGTCTCTATTCAGATTAAATTTTTTTTAAACCGTATCTATAGAGAGGTCTCTCAGATACGACCACGTGGTTGTCTTGGAAACCGCCAAGCCATACCTACACAGTGTACCTCCGGTGCTTCTTGATCTTCAACTCTTACACTCTTTACCTTGTATACCTTTTTCTTGGTCAACTTCTCCTTCTCCCCTTTAAATGGATTTTCCATTCCATTTTTGGCCTTTCCTTTGCTATAATCATAGGGCATCCTTGAATATACCTTTTTACTAACATTGAACCCCCTAGATTGGTATCCTAGTCCCGCTCTACCATTTCTAAGGTGTTGATCATTTGGTATCATACTTAATCCCTTGAATCCTCTAATGAGTTTATCTAAATTCTTTTTTAACTTATCAAGCTTTGCCCTCAAAGCTTGATTTTCCGTTTCTAGGTTCCTAACCTTAATAGCACCATGACCATTTTGATCATTCCTAGATCTACTCATTTTTCTAAGAATGTGTCTCCCTTTCTTAGGGTTAATGTCTTGGTCCTTAGGTCTAAAAGCCCTAGATTTATCATGAACCATGGATTCTTTAGAATTTTGGCACGCAATGTTATTTCTAGTTTTATCAAAATATTTGAAACCAAAATTACGTATAGGCAAGCAATCATTAATATTTCTAGTACTCATAAAAACATTTGAAGCATACATAAAGTTAGGGATTACCTCCCTTACTCTTGTAGCTCCCCCTTGATGTGAGCTTCTCTTCTTTTCCTCTTTTTTCCATCTTCTTAAATGCTCCATTTTCTTGAACTCTCCTTTTCTTGGACATTGGGTGTGGTAATGTCCTAGCTCCCCACAAGTGTAGCACGTAATGTGCTTCTTTTCTTTCTTTTTCCTACAACCCACATTAGATTTTAAATGAATGGACTCGGGTTTAGGGTTTACCTCCTTTTTACCTAGTGGGCACTTGTCCTTGTAGTGCTCCTTCTTGTTGCATCCAAAGCATATGATGTGGTCCTTTGACTTTGCTTTGGTAGAGGTTGGAGCTTCTTCTTGCTCCAGTGTTGAAGGAGGTCTCTCCTCCCCCTCAATCCTTAAAGTAGAGACCTCTCCTTCTTCCCTTGATGAAGTAGATGATCTCTCACTCTCTTGAGCCACTTCACTTGATGCAATAGCTGAATTTCTTTCCTCTTCCTCTTCTTGAGCCATTGATCTCGCTTCTTTGGGCTCTTCCACTATTTGATCTCGTGTAGGGTTTTCATGAAATTCTCCCATCTTATTCCATAGCTCATATGCATTTTCATATTCACCTACACCACTCAATATATTTTTAGGCAAAATATCAATTAATATTGCAATTACCTTCTCATTGGCCTTTGATTGACTTTGTTGCTCCTTAGTCCAATATCTAGGTCGAAGTCTTTTTCCATGCTTATCTCTTGGAATTTTGAATGGTTCTTCAAGTATCACCATGCATTCTCAATCCATTCCAAACCAAGTCTTCATTCTTGTCCTCCAATAGTCAAAATCTTCATGATCATAAGAAGGTGGAATGTTGATGTCATCACTCAACTTGTCTTCCATCATCATTTCCTCTATCTTGTGCTCTCTCAGCGGTTAGTCCGTAGATAAGCGACCTTCGCTCTGATACCACTTGTTAGGATCATGACCGTCAAGCTAGAGGGGGGTGAATAGCTTCTTTCGATTTTCTTCCTACAATCGTCAGTGCGCAAGCGGAATATAATACATAAAAACAAAAACTCACGAATAAGAGCGACACACCAATGTATGTGGTTCGGAGATGATGCTCCTACTCCACGGTAGTCCGTAAGATGGACGATCCCTAATCCTTTGGTGGTTGATTCCCCGGAGCACCTCCGGCTAGCTCTTGTCACTCCTTGTGGGTGGAGAAACCTTACCACAGCTTCTGGACACTACCTGAGCACAAAAGGCTACTAACCTGCTCTATCCAAGCAGGTTACGGCAAGAAGAAAAGCCTTAAGCGAGCACCCTTAAATAGAGCTCGAGGCTGAATATGACCGTTACCAGTCGACTACCCTAGGGGCAGTCGACTGGCCTCACTTGAATTCGAATTTTACATCATTACCCTTCGAATTTTGGCCATATCAGTCGACTGCCCCAGGGGCAGTCGACTGGTCCTTCCCTAAGCCTAGGGTTACCCTTCCCGACTACATTTCTCTCCGCACTCGAACCCTCCAGGCTTAGTTCCCGAGTGCAATCACTCAACACTCGGACCCTCATGACCTGGTTGACTCTTCAAACAGCAGTCTCGATCTGTTGCCTTCACGCCCTCTCCATCTTCGGCTCCCGTCCCTCAGATGCTCACGCAAGCCCTCGACTTGCCTCCATGTCATCCTTCATGCATGCCTCGATGTCCGTGTCCCTCAGCTCATCGTCTCTGCTCTAGCAGCCTCGATCTATCGCCTTCAAGCCTTCTTTGAATTTGGCCCTCGTCCCTCAGATGCGCACGTAAGCCCACGGCTTGCCTCCATGCCATCCTTCATGTGCGCCTCGAAGTCCGCTTCCCTTGGCTCATCGTCCCTACTTCGTCCATGGTCCCTCGGATGCGCACACAAGCCCACGGCTTGCCTCCATGCCACCCTTCACCTGAAGACATCCAACCAAGTCTATGTATACCTGTAAACCTGCACACTCACATACATATATTAGTCCAACATGAAACCCTAACTTAACCATATTGGCACACACATCAAAACTCATGACCCTCCAAATCATACTCGGGTCGATTAATATATTCTCTAATATATACTCATGTGTCAACTTGATATCTCATATCCATGACTTGTAAGATTAAGTCATCAATTGACCTACATTGTAGTCTTAATACATTAATATTTCTCTTATATATTAATGTTTTACTAGTAATAATTAAGAGTAGTGTTCTCAACAGTCTCTCACAATCAATTCAAACAATTGATATGCTGTAGATTAGAACCTACTATTCTAGAGCATTATTATATTTATTCAGCTGACACAAGCATGAAGTAAATATAATAACCAAAGCATTGCTTTTTATTTATAAATATGATACTTTATGACCTGAGTCAATCAACTCATAATTGGCTCTTAGGGCTTACACTAACATAGTCTACCGATCTAGCCAGATTGCGAAGAATCACAGATGGATCAGTTGACTGATCATCAGGATCAGTCGACGGATCCACGTAAGCGCATGGCTCAATATGGAATTCAAGTTCAGCCGACTAATCACCAGGATCAGTCGACAGATAAATTAAAAGCAACACCACCCATGCAGTGTAAACAAGGAAGGAGTGAGGGTTCAGTCAACACATTAGAGGATCAGTCGACTGAACCTTTTATCAGTCGACCGAACAAGCCCTATAAAAGGGCATCTTGAGGTCCAAGCCTAGCATGAATTTCTCTATTCACTTCATTGCTCTCTTACTACTATAATGATCAGGCTATATAATATGAAACCATTTGTATTTGGCATTACCGCTGTAATTAACTTGGTTCAAAGATTAGGCCATGGCGGCCAGTTTGCATGTAAAAAAAATGTGCCCCGTTACTCCATAAGAAAGCTTCCCAACAACCTACGTGAAGATCTACTATTTGCGGTGCGTTGTTGTAAGCTTTTATTTTGTGCACTTATATTCATTCTATAGGGGATAGTAGGTTGTTACTATCTCCTAATCATTGTAAGGATTTTCTTTCTTCGAAATGTTTCTGAAGAAAAAAATTTAGTGGATTATCCAAGGAAGTGATCAAGAATTATGGGCCTTGGAGTAGGAGGTAGGAGTCAATGAAGGGTCGAACCAAGTTTAAAAAAAAGGTGTCCCTTGACATGTGAGCTTGTTTTTATTTCCACTGTCACTCAAGATTTATAAAACGAAAAGAACCGCCCCCCCCTTCTCAATCTAATCCAACAACTATAAATAAAGATGTGCATGCAGGATGATCAGCTATTGTCATACTAAGACCGCACTGATGACGCTCTAAATATTTTGTAACCATGAACTTAATATTTCTCCTTGCAATTATTGTCCATGTGCAATTTTCTTCTTTATAGATTGCTTTAACTCTATTCTTCTTGGTGCCCTTTATTTTGTATCTGAAGTATCTGTTCATAATATATTTAGCAAGTGTATCTTTAAAATGTTTTTGCATTGCATAAACCTGCAATAAGAATTGATATATATTTATGTTACTAAAATTGAGTTGAGTTAACAGTATGAAAGATGAAAAAATATATATTACCTGACCAACATAAAATTCCTTAACAAAGTCATCTACTTGTTCCATTAGCAATGGCACAAATCTTGTGTTCATTTCATATGCATCTTCAATTAATGGAAACTGCTCTTCAAGGTCTATTCATTAGTGTTGATTGGCTCATCTAATGAATATTGCAGATCATTTGCTAAAAATTCATCCTCGAAGCCACTTCTATTCTATCGTTATTATATTCTTTTTCAATCCATGTATCCTCAAAAAGATCTTTCAATCCTATACTTGTATGTATTGGGTCATCCTCAAAACTAGGAGCTTGTTTATTCAAATTGAAATGGTAATTAATAGTCTCTCTAGTATTGACTACAAGACTAGAGGAAGTTGAAGGTATTAAATTATCGATACTCAAATTTATATTTGAAGTAATGAATTTGTTTTGATTCTCAATTTGAAAATCTATGGATTGCATCATAACTATGAGTATCTCATCAAAAATTTGATCTTCCCTACATTGGTACAATCAAAACTAAACATATTGCGAACAAAAATTCTATTAAGATTGTGAATATTTAAAAAACACAATAGCCAAGTAGAGGAAGTGAATAAATCATTAAATGTATATCTTGATACAATTATACTATAAACCTTTTTAGGATTTATACTAAAAAACACAATAGCCAAGTATTTAAGCATTTCTCTATACTGCAATTAAGTAAAGGAGCAATAGAAAAACTGAAACTTAAAGCTTTCTTACTTGAAGACGGCAAGGTCGATGCTGATGTGTGTGTGATGCTGGAGAACGGGAACTGCTCTGATACCAACTGTAACGACCCGCCTTCTCTACCTTAGACGGACCGTTACTTGTCTACTTCTTGACTCTAATGCACGACTAAAAATGCAGAACTTTCTTACTTTTTTTTTTGTATTTAAATCTATCTGAGAATGATATTCTAACTTTAATAGTCATGCATTTAAACTCATCACACAAGGCTCTATGACATTACTAAAGCATTATGGAATATGAATGTAACTTTTCTAAGCATATTTAAAGCAATGAAAACTTAATTCAAAAGGGGACTAACAACATCTTGGCATATGCATCAAATAACTCCTAAGCATTTCTACCTATCCAAACTCCACTTATCAGATTTTATAACATTTCTAGAACTTCATAGAATGTAAATCTTACTTTTCTACCGAATTTACAAGCATTTTAAGCACAATTAGGACTTAGTCCAAAAGGGAATAATAAGCTCAAGAATAAGTCTAAAATTCAATGTATCCACATGCTAAACTACTCATGCCCTTGCTCATCTAGTGCATTCACAAAAGTATGCATACTAATTGAAATGACATGAAATCTTCATTCTACAAAATTAAGCATGTAAAACTATCCGAAGCATAAATGTTTAATAAACTCCATAACACAATAACTTGGAATTTGGAAATCTTAAACATTGCATTTCAAATAAGTTAAACTGTCTCATCCCAAGGATCTCTCCAAGGTCAGCCACCACACACACGTCACTCAGCACCGCCTCGTCGCCTTCCTTCAGAATTGCTTGTCTTTACCTTTACCTGCAGTAAGAGGAAATGCAACTAATAAGCATAAAGCTTAGCAAGTACTATCTAGCTCACAAAAACTCGAAATGTGCAGGCATGCTTTTTAAACAATGTGAAATCACATGAGATACTTTTATGCTTAAAAGAAACACTAAAACATGTATAACTCAAAACATACGTACTCAAGCATTAATAAGTCTTAACTCACTTTTTCTTGGCTTAACATGAAACTTTAGCAATTCTTTAACTTTAAATCTTTCTTTAACTTTTAGAAAACTTCCTTAATTTTTTGAAAACTTTGCTAAAGCATATACTTGAAAATAATAATTCACTTGGATCCACTTAAGACGTAAGTACCATCTTATGCGCGTTCCCTAAAAGGTTGGGGTAGCGAGCCACCAATCCTAATAGAGCAGACCTTGGTCTACCAGGGCCAAGACCTTGGAATTGGACACCTGAATTTCTTTAACGACGCCCTTGGACGTCGGGTACTGGCCTTAGAAAATAAAATACTTACTTCTTCTTATCATGAATGCCTTGGCATTTTAACGAGCACCTTGTGTGCCCAAATCCCTAAGTCTTGACTTTTGGGGATTTCTTAAGGTCTTGGCCTTTTCTTTTCTTACCTTTATCTTCTCTTTTCTTTTCTCATAACTTTTCTTAGCCCCTAACCTCATATAGGGTACTTAATCAACTTATACAAGCATGGATTAAACTAGAGTTACATGCAAAATCATAAACTAAAGGAAAATTGCATTTTTAACTTTTGATCACATGCAAAATCTTAAACTAAAAGTAAATATCTCTTTTAAAACTTTTAAGGGAAAATTCTTGCGGAAAACCGCCTCTTACTGTAGGTGAGCAGTACTTACATCGATATCTTGGACTTACAACCAAGAACGGCGTCGGAGGTTCCGGAGAAACTCGGAGTCTCGGAGATTTCTTCGCGCTCACGCGTTCCTCTCGTCGCGGGGAGTCCGAATATAGGAAAATCTCTCGGAGGAGAGCTTTGGCCGGCCACCGGAGGAAAGCCCTAGGCTTGGTGTGGTTTCGCCCAAGGGAGGAGGAAGAGGGGAGGTCGCGTGCGTGAGGGAGGCCGTCGGCGCCGCTAGGTTGGGAGAAAATTAACCTAAAACTCGTAACTCCCTCTTTTATACTTATGGTGGGCGAATTTACTTAATTATACCTCATCTATTGTTTCGCTTAATCTATTTCAACAAAAATGAACCAGCCCAGCTGGTCCGCCCATTCTCCTCTCACAGCGTAGGTAAAGGGTTTGATTTCCACTTACGCGATTTTCTGTTTATAACCCTTTTTGTCACTTTCGTTTACGGAAAAATTCTATAAAAATATCCATAAATTTGGAATAAATTCTAAGATATTTCTAAAATTAGTTTCGAGAATTTTCGGGCGTTACACCCATCACGTGTGAAGTACCGCTGGCCCACCGTCTCCTTGTACTCGGCGGCGAAAATTTCCTTCTCTCTCGCGCATCCCTCCGCCGCCAAAAGCAAAGCCCTAACTCTTAGTTCGCCGCTGAGCCGACCTCCTCCTCCCCCGACTCAAGGCTATCTCTCGCGTCCTCGTCTCCACGCTCTTCCCTTCCCCGCTTGAAAGCGCCGCACTCGGGACTTGCTTTGACTCAACGGCACATGAACGGAATTGGATCGTCTCTTTTGTTGGTCAAGCATGCAGCTGGATTTTAATTGACAGAAGCAGCAGGTCTAAAACTAATTTCTCCAATTTTCATATCTAGTTCTTTTTCTTCATATTATTCTAATATGTTACAAGTATGGTCTGAGTACCAAATTCCACATATCAAAGATAGTCCTCACGGATCCAGCATTGCGACCTTTGGAACGTGTAAGCTACTTCATTTTCAGGATTGATTGTTAAAACCAAACTATCAAGAATATTCATTTTTTATAAAGGCAAACGTATGAGGTGTGCATACAACAAAATTGAAGTATTGGGAAAAATTAGCAGACCTTAGTGTAAGTTCATATGCGAGCTGGTTGGTTTGTCCAGACTCCTCTACTAAAAACACCCTCATTGACTACATCAGTTGAACACCCAGGATTGAAGGACATATCAGCCACACCAAATGACTGGGAACTAAATTTGATGCTTAGTTGACTCTGAGGCCTATGTTCCATTCATATTTTTTGCATTTAAATTTGGTAGTCATTATATTATGTGTTGTCGTCTTATGAACTACATATACGAAAAGAATTTTCTTGATAATTATGTAAAGCAATTGTGTGGTGGTCTGACATTTATTTATTTATATATTTGCTGCCTAATGATATATGGCTTTTGCAGATGACAAACAACAGATGAAGTTCCTTTGGAATGAAGCTCCTTTTGGACAAATGAGATCCATGACAAGCACCATTTACAGAAGGAAGTTGTAGAAGAAACATCTTGATCAGCAACCGGTAGCTGGTTACAGAGTTGGGCCAACTCTTTTTGGTTTAAGACAGTTCCTTTTCGGCATCATCTTTCACTCAACGGCGCATGAATGAAGAGCAATGTCAAGCTCCGCACATATCGTTGTAGTTGTATGTAGTTGGATTGTGATGATAGGGATGAGGATGATGTAACTTGTTTTGTGATGTAACTCTAAGTGATGTAACTTGTTGATCAGTGATGTAACTTGTTTAGTTTTATTATATACATTGTGTTGTAGATTGTATCGATTCATATTGTTTGCTTGAATGGATGAGGTTTGATAAAACATGTTGAGTTTGTTATATTATAATGAGAATCATGATTTTCTAGATAAATATATAAGACTTGTTTTCATATCTCAAACTCTTGTTATGTTATAGGTGAATCAACCATCTCTTCTTGGTTATTTTCCGACGGGCAACTTGGAATAATGTTGATGTATGGTGGCAAGTTTTGGTGGAGACTTTGGTGTGCAAATGTTATTTTTGCTCAAATCAATGAGCTTCTTAGCTTTGGTGGAGACTTTGGTGGCAAGCTTTCGGTCGAATTTGTGAATTACGGCAATGTGTTGGAAGTTTTGCTGTAATTTAGAAGTTTTACTGTGCCTTTAATTTTCTTTTATCGCACTTCTATTTTTTAATTTCTATCTTTATTTTAAACAGAACAATTTTGTTTCTATTACTCAGAACGAAATTTGAAAGTTTTGGAAGTTTTGCAATTTGGAAGTGTTGCTTTTAATTTTGCTATAATAGTTTATGATAAACATTACTCAGAACAATTTTGTTTCTATTATTGATAGATATAACCCTCATATACAAAGTGGAACTTAAATTTGGTAGATGTAAATAAAATTTAATTACATGGCATGAATACTGACACTTGTTTAGCCATTTTAGCTATTTTGTTGGGTGATATACTGTTTCACAAGCTATCTTCTTCAAGCCAAGTTGAAGCAAGCAGTTCATTATTTTCAATGGGTGCTCTTCCATTGATCTATCTTTATAGAATGTTTTACATATATAGTGAGACATCAATTAACATGAGAAGAAAGCCATTTGCAAAATCTAACACATTTTATTAGTCAACCACCAACAAATACATTTTGGCTGAGGCTAACTTTGAGGTGGATACAACATAACAAACCTACACCTCAAAAAGTAAAATTAGCTTCATGGTAAAATACAACTTTTTAAAATTTGTAGAAGAAGATCTTGAATCCAAGAACCGACTGCTGAAAACATTTTGCTTCAGATGTGGAGCTGACCTGCACCTGAGTTTCAATCATTTTCTTTCAGGACAGATTGGCCAATTGGGAATCGAGGTCTATCCTTTTCTTGCGTCCATGAGTCGGAAGTCGGAAGTCGCCGTTGTTGTTGTTGAAGATGCATGTGTCGAAGACGAGAAAGCTCTTTCCCCAAAATATCATGCTCAACTGCATCGTTCGAAAGTAAGCATAGCATATGTGAAGATTAAGAAGAAAACTCAGAGAGCAGCACCAACTTGATTATACAATTGCAGCCTCATACGAGTGGATTCTATAAGCTTCCGGAACATATACTAAAATGAAATTTCAGTTTGCACATGACGATTTATACTACTTCTAACCGCGATTTTTACTACTTTCCAGTTCAACAATGTACTGGAGCTTGCGCATTCGGGATCTTTGAGCAAATTGCCTAAGATAGGAGAAAAGAAACAGAACAATAAGTCGGTAAACTTATTACATCAGTCAATTGATTTCTATGCTTCCAATGAACATGATTAACCATACACGGCTTCCAGCAGTAGCACATGAGATCATCGATTTGTATACAGATACAATTGACAGTGAAGACGAGAATCATCAGTTAGTATTACGCATTAAGAGTTACAAGTCAACAAATGAACTGGTGAGAAGTCGCAAAGTTTCCTCATGTGTGGATTAATCATTGACAAATTTTATTTTGTGAGACTTAAACGATATGGTAATCATTTGTTGGGTTTGCCTCGAAATATTATTCTAGCAACAGGTAACAACAGAAATGGCAAGTCTCAAATAAAGATCAAAAATAGATAAAGCGACGAATACAAAAGTATAAATAGTTACGACTGATGATAAACCATTCACAGCAAGGCAAAATTGATGCCAAGCACAAGCCAAACCTATGTTAGCTAAATAGACTTATGGAACTGAGGAAAGATAGATCATGACTCACTGTTTAGCACGCTTAGCTTCCATCTCAGATTGATAGTGCTTAGCCTCAGCACCTTCCCTCCGATCGAAAGAGCCTATCGGTTTTTCTTTACCACATTCCTCTGGAACATGGCTGTCCATGACAAAGGATGGCAAATCATCTTGCTTCTTTGTCACAGCAGCTGAAAATGAAGGCGCAAGTTTGTCCTTGGCTGATGGAAGGCTGCTGATTGGATAGTTGACCATGTTATTGCTAGACTGTGCGCCTTCAATTTGTGCGCCTCGATATGGAGTGACCTCAACCCCAAAATTTGGCTTCGCTGACGAAATGCAGCGATTTAATGGGATTTCCTATGCGGGGATTCTCTCGCGCGATGGATACGTCGGCCGATGGAGGTGGAGGCGGCACCTTCTTGCGTCGGGGGCTCTCTCGCGCGATGGAGACGTCGGGAGGTGGAGGCGGCGACGGCGCCGTCGGGGGCGATGGAGCGACTCGTAGGCGTCGGGCGCGATGGAGCGATTGAGCGCCGGCGTTGCGGTCCCGAGTGCGGCGCTTTCAAGCGGGGAAGGGAAGAGCGTGGAGACGAGGACGCGAGAGGTAGCCTTGAGTCGGGGAAGGAGGAGGTCGGCTCGGCGGTGGAAGAGTTAGGGCTTTGCTTTCGGCGGCGGAGGGATGCGCGAGAGAGAAGGAAAAATTCGCATGAGAGGGCATCGAGGAAATTCTTTTGGGTGGGGCCGGATCCTCTGGTCCCTAAATCCCTGGTCCCTCCCTGATCCACACCGCGATTGCGGCCGGATCGTGATTGCGATCCGACCGTAATTTATTCCAATCCCCTCTAGGGTTCACCATGCCCCCCAGGTTATAGTTTGGGTTCGGGCGGGTGGCCGGAGGCCACCCGACGGCCTAAACCCTAAATCTTAAACCCTAAACCCTAAATTTTAAATCCGGATTTAGGGTTTAGGCCGTCGGGTGGCCTCCGGCCACCCGACCGAACCCAAACTATAACCTGGGGGGCATGGTGAACCCTAGAGGGGATTGGAATAAATTGCGGTCGGATCGCAATCACGATCCGGCCGTAATCGCAGTGTGGACCAGGGAGGGACCAAGGATTTAGGGACCAGAGGATTCGTCCCCCTTTTGGGTTCGCTGAGCTCATGTGTTGCGCACGTGATATATTTTTTATAGTGCAGAAGTGGTCCAGGGAGGGACCAGGATCCCTGGACCAGAGGATCCGCGCCGCCATGCCCGGCCACAAGGGAAAGATGAGCGGGTAATTTTGATAACGTATACATGATTTGACAATTCTCAACTTTTGGTCTGTGAAATGAATATTTGACCATGTTTCCTACCTGGTTCGGGAAAATACAAAAATTACCTCCTTATGTCTTCATTCCTCCTCACCTATCTGCATTTCTTCTCTCTTTTAATTTGCCTTTGAAAAATAATTAAAAAAAATTGATTAACTAAGACTGCAAGAACAGCGTCCACGGCAGCAAAATATAGCAGCCTTAGAATCACCTGTCCAGTCGGAATTTTGTATTAAACGAATTGTATCAAATTCTTAACTGAAGGGCATCATCAACCATAACACGCCGTTAATTGTTTAAAAGTAGGATAATGAAATAGCATATATCTGAGTAAATAAAGTAGATACTGTCTGGATCAAATAATACATAGCCCCTTGGCATTTGACTGAATCTACAAAATGCAACCACCCAATAAGAAACGTAGCACAGACTTGGCTGTATCAAATTCAAACACAAGGTTCCCGAATAACCCTATACCCTCTTCAGCAAACCTGGCTGAATCATGTAAAACCTTGTATGAGTAGACTGAATTCTAGACAGGGCACAGTTAACTACTTTCTTCCCTTAGCTTTGCCATCAAAATGAGCAGCCTTTCTCTTCTTCTTGGGCACCACCACTGTTGCCGGACCTCCACCCTCTCGAAACGGCATGCCAAGAAGACCAAGTAGTCTATGAGCTTCCTTATCGGTTTTTGCTGTCGTTGTGATGCAAACATCCATTCCTCTCTGCTTGCCCAGGGCTTCATATCGAATCTCTGGAAACATACTTTGATCTCGGAAGCCTACGCTGTAGTTTCCATGTCCATCAAAACTATTTGGGCTTACACCTTGGAAGTCCCTGGTCCTTGGAAGACCCAGGTTTATGAGCCGATCGAGGAAGGAAAACATCACCTACATTAAGTTGGGAAGACAAAAAAAACACAAGTAAAATGGCACGATAAGGAGCATCCTTCATGATTCGGAGGAAGTTAACTTCACAAGTTAATAGAAGAAATGACATCAGATTGCAGCTTTACGTGGTTTCACATTTCAGTGCCGCATAATTACGGAAATCATGACTGGGAAAATTAGGAAAAGAAAAATGAAGATTTAGCCCCTAAAAAAATACTGAATCAATTATCATAACTAACAAATATCCGGCAATGTGATTCCAATGCATGGAAACTAATGGCACATTTAGTTGACAAAATGGAATAGACAAGTTATTCCTAAGGAATAGCATACACAAAGATTAGACAAGTATTTCTTAGCTTGGTTTAAATGGAATAGATAGAATAACTATTTTTCTATTTAGTTGGTAGGAAGGTTATAAGGAATACATAAGAATATTTTTCATAATGAAAAAAATACAAAATTAGTTGTCAGACTCATCTTATTAGCATAGTTTGCCTGATCAGTCTATCTGGCATTACCCATTTTTCTCAGTACATCTTTTGTCAAGAAAAAGAATCCATATAGACGACTCCACCTAGTGAGATAAGACTTGGTTATTATTGTACATTTTGTCAAGAAAAACATTGGACTGTAATGAAAGTGCAATCTAAAGATTATAATTCCTGAGTAGCTACAGCTTGGACAATTAAATCACAAAAACAATGAGCATGTATGTTGCATTCTCACAAAGAAGAATGACCCTGTAACTTATTGAGCTCCTTACTCTAAGCATGGTGGATGAAGATAAGCTAGTAGTTAAAGCAACAAACTAAGTTATGAATTGAGACATACCATGGAGTATCATAACCTAATTATTTTTTGTTAAAGATTCATGAGCACGCTTAGCATGCCGCATAGATATTTGCACTTGAGTGATAAATTAAAGAATTAGGTGACTTGATTCACATGGTTTCAATACAGGCTCAACAATCTTAACACAATGATAAAAATTGTATATTTCTAGTGATCACAAGTGATAATTTAAACTCACGGTTACTACGTTGTAACCATATGCAACCTTGAGCTTCTTCCACTTGCTAAGTTGGTCAGAGTACAATTAACTAAAATTAATGACCTCTAATGCTCTGATTTATCCCGAAGAATTGAAGAAGACTTGATTGCATGGAAGTTGAGACCGTTTCCTTCGTTTACTTGGGGTAAAATTAAAGGAAGGACCGATTCCAAATCCTTGGATCAAATTTTACCACTTTTTTCCGTCCATCCCAAATTGAGTGGAAACAAACTTGCCTTCCCTCCTACCGAATCACAAATGAATCAGCCGACTCACCAACCATAGCCTGGCCACGTGCTTGAGACAACCACAAGTTAAAGGCCATGCTAACCACCGCAAGATCGTCAGCATGTGATGTGGATGCTGAGGTGGACGCCTTTATTGGACGCTACTAAAGTAAAAAGCAAATTGCCAGTGGTGGATAGTTATTACTTGGGAAAAGAAAACAAATTTGCTACTACCTAATTAGCTACTGCTATAAGTAGAATTAAATAAAAGTGTCTAATTAGCTTTCCTATTTTGCTACTACCTAATTAGTTACTACCCCAAATAGCTACTACTATAAGCAGAAATAAATAAAGGGGCCTAATTGTCTTTGCTATTTTTGATTCCTGGTTTCCTTGAGGGTATGTAATTGACTTTTTATATAAGAAGTATTATTATCAATAAAGAGGTGAAGAAAAATTGAGTAATTGAACTCTATCTAGAACGAGTCTTTCCCCTCCCTTTTCCTCCTTGTGTGTTGCATGACCAAGTCTGGATCCGGATCTCGACCTGAGACTCGACCTTGCACTCGGGACCATAACAACTTGGTATCAGAGCCGATCATGGGTGACACGGATCCTATCACATCCAAACTCGTTGCCTTTATGGAAAGATTAATCTCACAACAACAAGTTTTCATTGAGCAGATTGGCTCCTGCTAGCGAGGAATAGAGGAGAAGATGGCTGAGTTATCCCGTACTATTCAAGAGACAAGACAACAGCTAGTGCCCACCACAAACAGCCCCTACCAGTGTGGAATGTGGCCCTTTCAAAACCTCGAAGGTCAGATCGAAAATGCCAACTAGTGTCAACAGGGTTCCACGGTACTCGAAGTTGGAGTTCCCCACCTATTCTAGAGAAGGGAATCTACTGGGCTGAGTTAAAAGGTTTGAAACATTCTCTGTCAACCAAAGGACCACAGAAACCGACAAGATTGGCCTTGCTGCCTTCCACTTGGTAGGGGAAGCCCAACTTTGGTTTGATGAGATAGAACAAGAAGAGCCAGATATGACTTGGAAGCAATTCAAAGATCATTGCTATATCCGTTTTAAGCCACATATGAGCAACAACCCTCTAGGAGAGCTAGCAAATCTAAAGTAGACAGACTCGGTACCAACGGCAGTTCCAGTCCCATCTTGCCCGGACCTCAGATCTTAGACCACGACAACAAGTTGACTTGTTCACTACGAGGCTAGTCAAAAATCTCCGTATCCACATCGAACTGCAGAAGCCTAGAAACCTGGGCAATGCAATGAATATAGTTAGGGCATTAGAACGGAAGCAATGCTTCCATTGAGGTGGGGCCACTACTCACGAATTAGCGCAAGACCACAACCAAGCTCAACACCAACAACGAGGGTCCTCCTTTGGCGAAGACAAAGACAATAGGGGACATCAGCAAAGAGACTACCCACTTCATTCTTCAAGCATCTGACCCATGCCAAGATGCAAAACGGAGAGCCAAGGGCTTCTGTTTTAACTGTGATGAGTCCTACTCCACGTGGTCACAAGGGTAAGTGTCTGTTCTGGAGTGAAGTGCCTAATGATGATAGGGAAGGTGAGGAAGAGGGGGAAGTGGACCATAAATTCCCTCCATGCTATTAGTAGTGTTATACCTTGTTTCGAGCTTGAGGACATCCTTACCATCGAGGGGGGGGTGGGGGTTGATGATGTGGACACTGAGGTAGACGTCTTTATGAGACGATACTACAGTAGGAAGCAAATTGCCAGTGGTGGATAATTATTGCTTAGGGGAAAGAAAACAAATCTACTACCACCTAATTAGCTACTGCTACAAGCAGAATTAAATAAAAGTGTCTAATTAGCTTTCCTATTTGGCTATTACCTAATTAGTTATTGTCCTAAATAGCTACTGTCATAAGCAAAAATAAAT
>JAGFNQ010002266.1:116655-146420 GCA_024364735.1 Boesenbergia rotunda
ACCGGGAACCAGTCCAGGCTTCCGAGTGGGCTGACTCTTTCAGTCCAGTTCACCAACTCAGGCTTCTGGAGGGTACGACGCGTCAGCCTGCGTCCCATCCAGGTATGACTTGCCTTGTGTGGCCGACCGATAACTTCGGTCGGGAGAGCCTTTCGTTATAGATAGAATGCTGCGTTTTACAAGATTACATCACTCTAGCTCTGTATAATCGCAATTGTGGTCCCCTTTGTTTTACGGGCTGTGTACCCGGGTAAACGCCTATCTGGAGCTGGTCAACTTCTGGTCGGCCCCCGTACAAACCTTTGGCCTATCAAGCGAAGACGACTCTGTTACGAGTGAGGGAGTCGACCAGGGACTGCTTCAATTCGTCTAATAATCCATGTTGCAACTGCTATCTGCCCGCCTTGCCTTCTGACCTCCCGAGCGGACATCATCAGCATAGCAGCGCCGGGCCACGGTCTGATTGCCCTTCACCTCGCCGACCCTGTCGCCGACCGGAAACTTCACCTTGAGGTAGTAGGTGGAGACTACCGCTTTGAATTCGTTGAGAGCCGGTCGACCGAGAATGGCATTGTAGGCAGCTGGCGCATCCACAATCAGAAACGTGGTCCATCGGGTTCTCTTGAGTGGCTCTTCTCCAAGTGAGATGGCTAGCCGTATCTGTCCGATCGGCTGTACTTCGTTCCCCGTAAATCCGAACAGGGGAGTAGCCACCAACTCCTGCTGCGATAATTCAATTTGCAGTTGACCGAAAGCTCGTTTATATAAAATGTTTACCGAGCTGCCGGTGTCCATAATGGTGCGGTGGACTTCGTAGTTGGCGATGACAGCCGTGATGACCAACGGGTCGTCGTGCGGCACCTCCAATCCTTGTAAATCCTGCGGCCCCCAGCTGATTTGGGGCCCTTGAGCTTGAGAGGCGCTGACTCCGACTTGGTGAATTTCCAGTCGGCGCACCTGCGTCTTTCTAGCTCTGTTGGAATCACCTCCGGTCGGCCCACCGGAAATCACATTGACGCCTCCTCGGACAGCGTTCTGGTGATTTGCCTGGTCTTCATTGAAGTCTTCCGCCTCTTCCTGGTCAGACTGAGGAAATAATTGCCGGGCGGCGGGAGTATCCCGGCTTTGTCCTTGTTGGGCCATGGCTCCCTGACCGCGACCTCGCCCTTGAGGCGTTTGCCGTCCCTGGCCCCTGCCGAGTGGGGTCCTAGCTCTGCCGCCCGCTCGGCAATCTTCAGTGTTGTGCGTATTACACTGGTGAAACGCACAATACGGTGCCCATCTGTTGGGCCAATTCCCCTGTGCCACCTGCACTTGCTGGGGTCTCATTCCCGGTCGATCGGCCGGTCGGGGACTGCGAATCGGCCCTCCTGGCGATCTGTTGTGTTGAGGTGCGGGCTGTGGGCTAACTATCACTTCCTTCCTCCGGGCGGCTTGCGCTTCCTCTACATTGATATACTTAACAGCCTTCCCGAGCAGGCTGTCGAAATCCTTTGGTGGCTTCCTGATCAGGGATCGGAAGAAGTCACCTTCTTGGAGCCCTTGCGAGAAAGCTGTGACCAGTACTTCTGGCGTGGTATTGGGCACCTCTATAGCTACTCCATTGAACCTCTGGATGTAGGCCCGGAGTGATTCTTTCGGACCTTGCTTCAGAGCGAACAAATTGAGGCTGGTCTTATGATGCCTCCGACTGCTTGCAAAATGTTGCAGAAACAGCCGCTTCACTTCTGCGAAACTCCCGACCGATCCACCCGGGAGTCCGTCGAACCATCGTTGAGCCTGCCCGGAGAGGGTTGTCAGGAAAGCGCGGCATTTGACGCCCTCCGGGTATTGGTGCAACAAGGCGGCGCTCTCAAACTTCATGACGTGCTCCTCGGGGTCACTGGCCCCCGAGTACTCAGGCATGGTGAAGAACCGTAGATGCTTGGGGACGGGATCTCCAAGAATTTGTGGAGAGAAAGGGTTGTGAGTCGGATAGGCCGCCGCGGGGCCGGCTAAACCTTTCCCTTTATCTGGGCGCGCCTGATGCGCCAGGCTGGACGCTGAAGCTTCGGTCGGGGCCGAGTGGGCCTCGTTCCGGAAAAATGCTCGGGGAAAATTAGGAATGAAGGGGTCGGGCTGAGCAGCCATACCTTCTGAATTTCCCCGTATAGAGGGCCCAGGGGGCCGGGCCCCTTGACTACCAGTCGGCGGATGCGATTGTTGTGCCTTCTGTGTCCGGACAGCCATCAGCATTTCATATTCTTCTGGCGAAAGAGTAACCGTCAGTGGATTGGGGTTTTCCATTCTTCGCTCTCGATCAGGCAGAAAGCCCTCCTTCTAGCGCCAAATTTGATCCTGTCGCCGAGCGAAATGGAGCCGCAACCGGATGACGGTGTAGAGAGGAGTGACGTGGATGCCGACGGGATGTCCTCGCTCCAGAATGACTCAGCAAGTGGGGGGGTCCTCCGACCGAATGGAAGAAGAAGTAGCCTGGTGGATCTCCGACGGGATGACCTGAACCTGCTGGAGAAGATGACCGTTAGCAACCTAGCCGGGAAGCGTCCCGGCAAGGCCCTCCGACGGTCAAGTCAGTACTCCGATGAACAAGCAAAATAATGGAGCACTGGAGATGCGGGGCTTCGCGCGCGTACCTGATAATGAGGAGGGGAGGGGCTTATATAGCCGGGGAAAAGGACCAAGTCTGACCCGTGTCAGGATTCTCTGACTTGGTGTCAGGATTCTCTGACGGAGTCAGGGGATATTGTATGATTCTGTCGATTTGTAGCCAACATTCCTTGTCGCATACTGTTTGTCTTATGTGAGGACAAAGACAGGTTTCTGTACGTCTCTGACAGGCGCCGCCTGACACCAACGGCGCGACAGGACGGTGTGCCAGGGAGTGCCAGTTCACACGAGTGGTGACAGCCTGTTATCTGCAGCTGGTGCAGGTGTATTTTGTCGTTACCCCTGGGGGATTTTGGGGGAGAGAGTGCCCGGGTGGGCGCCGAGCGTGCAAGCCTGGGGGACTATGTATGTGAAGGGTTGCCGGGCGGAAGCACCCGAGCAATTAGGCGTGTAGCCCTTCTATGGCCGGGCGGATGCACCCGACTAAACGAGGTATGATAATCTTATGATGGCCGGCCGGGATTGACCGGCCGGATGAACCGCTACATTTATTCTGACCGGCCGCCTCGAGTCCGACCGGCCGGCATAGACCCTGGGACCGGCTAGGGTGTGTCAAGCTGGCTACCCGTACAATGACATGGACCCTGAAGTTGGCCAGGCCATGTTGCCACGTGGGCTGTTCATACGGTGACAAAGATAGGGCGGGATCAACATATATAGTAAGACATCAATTAACATGAGAAGAAAGTCATTTGTAAAATCTAACACATTTTATTAGTCAACCACCAACAAATACATTTTGGCTGAGGCTAACTTTGAGGTGGATACAACATAACAAACCTACACCTCAAAAAGTAAAATTAGCTTTATGGTAAAATACAACTTTTTAAAATTTGTAGAAGAAGATCTTGAATCCAAGAACCGACTGCTGAAAACATTTTGCTTCAGATGTGGAGCTGACCTGCACCTGAGTTTCAATCATTTTCTGTCAGGACAGATTGGCCAATTGGGAATCGAGGTCTATCCTTTTCTTGCGTCCGTGAGTCGGAAGTCGTCGTCGCCGTTGTTGTTGTTGAAGATGCATGTGTCGAAGACGAGAAAGCTCTTTCCCCAAAATATCATGCTCAACTGCATCGTTCGAAAGTAAGCATAGCATATGTGAAGATTAAGAAGAAAACTCAGAGAGCAGCACCAACTTGATTATACAATTTGCAGCCTCATACGAGTGGATTATATAAGCTTCCGGAACATATACTAAAATGAAATTTCAGTTTGCACATGACGATTTATACTACTTCTAACCGTGACTTTTACTACTTTCCAGTTCAACAATGTACTGGAGCTTGCGCATTCGGGATCTTTGAGCAAATTGCCTAAGATAGGAGAAAAGAAACAGAACAATAAGTCGATAAAATTATTACATCAGTCAATTGATTTCTATGCTTCCAATGAACATGATTAACAATACATGGCTTCCAGCAGTAGCACATGAGATCATCGATTTGTATACAGATACAATTGACAGTGAAGACGAGAATCATCAGTTAGTATTACGCATTAAGAGTTACAAGTCAACAAATGAACTGGTGAGAAGTCGCAAAGTTTCCTCATGTGTGGATTAATCATCGACAAATTTTATTTTGTGAGACTTAAACGATATGGTAATCATTTGTTGGGTTTGCCTCGAAATATTATTCTAGCAACAGGTAACAATAGAAATGGCAAGTCTCAAATAAAGATCAAAACTAGATAAAGCGACGAATACAAAAGTATAAATAGTTACGACTGATGATAAACCATTCACAGCAAGGCAAAATTGATGCCAAGCATAAGCCAAACCTATGTTAGCTAAATAGACTTATGGAATTGAGGAAAGATAGATCATGACTCACTGTTTAGCGCGCTTAGCTTCCATCTCAGATTGATAGTGCTTAGCCTTAGCACCTTCCCTCCGATCGAAAGAGCCTATCGGTTTTTCTTTACCACATTCCTCTGGAACATGGCTGTCCATGACAAAAGATGGCAAATCATCTTGCTTCTTTGTCACAGCAGCTGAAAATGAAGGCGCAAGTTTGTCCTTGGCTGATGGAAGGCTGCTGATTGGATAGTTGACCATGTTATTGCTAGACTGTGCGCCTTCAATTTGTGCGCCGCGATATGGAGCGACCTCAACCCCAAAATTTGGCTTCGCTGACGAAATGCAGCGATTTAATGGGATTTCCTATGCGGGGATTCTCTCGCGCGATGGATACGTCGGCCGATGGAGGTGGAGGCGGCACCTTCTTGCGTCGGGGGCTCTCTCGCGCGATGGAGACGTCGGGAGGTGGAGGCGGCAACGGCGCCGTCGGGGGCGATGGAGCGACTCGTAGGCGTCGGGCGCAATGGAGCGATTGAGCGCCGGCGTTGCGGTCCCGAGTGCGGCGCTTTCAAGTGGGGAAGGGAAGAGCGTGGAGACGAGGACGTGAGAGGTAGCCTTGAGTCGGGGGAGGAGGAGGTCGGCTCGGCGGTGGAAGAGTTAGGGCTTTGCTTTCGGCGGTGGAGGGATGCGCGAGAGAGAAGGAAAAATTCGCGTGAGAGGGAGCCGAGGAAATTTTTTTTGGGTTCGCTGAGCTCATGTGTTGCGCACGTGATATCTTTTTTTATAGCGCAGAAGTGGTCAAGGATCCCTGTACCAGAGGATCCGCACCGGTTACCATGCACCAAGGTGGGTAGAATTGTGATCCTACTAAAATTGTTTTGGGATTAAGATTAATCGAATCATAGGATCGGATAATAAAATCATACAGCCCTAACAAAAATTTTTAAATAAAAAATATAATATTTCTATTAATATAATAGTAATAATAATAACAACAACAACCACATTTAACCTCAAAAAAAATTCCCTTAGTTATAAGATGATCCAATTTTAAAACTAATTTATTAAATAATAGACATACAAAACTCATAATTTTGAGAAAAAGATATTATAAGATATTATTGATAAAAAGTTGACTAAAAATAATTAAACAGTTTAAATAATTTTAAAATCCTAATCTTACACTACAAAAATAACAAGAAGTAGCGACGGGCAGAATCCGTCGCTATTCCGTCGCTAAACACTGATAGCGACGGATTTTCCGCCGTCGGCTGAAAACCCGTCGCAGAGCATGAGTAGCGACGGATATTATATGATCGCCGTCGCTATATTAGCGACCGATAATTAACCCCGTCGCAAACACCCCAAAAGTGGGTCGACGTGGCCTGGGAAATGGTAGCGACGGATGGTCAATTATCCGTCGCAAGATTTATGGGGTAGCGACGGATTACGTCAATGTCCGTCGCTAATATATCGTAATAGCGACGGATACGGTCAAACCCCGTCGCTATTTGACTGTTTTAGCGACGGAAAAGTCAAATATCCGTCGCAAGTAGCGACAGAATTTTAAAAAATTCCGTCGCTAATACTGGAAAATTTCCACATCAACAATCTGTTTCTTGACCTTCCCTGTTATACATCAATACCATATAAAAATATGAAACATAATTCTATATTTCAACAATCCAACAATCACAATTACAATCCAAACATTACACTTACAATCCAAACATTCACAATTACAATCTCAGACATTCAGAACAATCCGAATATTCACAATTACAATCTAAACATTCATAACAATCGAAACATTCAAAACATTTGTTTCGAATTCAATCCAATCCAAACAATTATCTACAAAAGTATACATTCAATCCACTATTCATTTCAAAGTTTAATTTCTAAACTTTGAAACAAGACTAAAATTTTACAAATGATGTATCCAAGTGTAACAGAGTAAATCATACGTATCTATACGATGTAAATGATTAAACATATGATGTATCCAAATGTAACAGAATAACCATACGTATCCATATGATGTATCAAAACTTATACAATTTTCAACCAACTAAATGTATATATCAAAAGAAAATAAACATATATCAAAAATGAAAGGTTCGTAGAGAATCATTACGTACATGAATATCAGAGTCAATCCTGGATGGAAAGGAAAAATATTCCTGCATGATAGAAGATAAAAACATTAGAAAGAAATCTAATACAGAAATAAATCTAAATTGATAACAATAAGAAATAACAAATGATAAGATAACTCGATCTAATAGAAGAAAAATAACAAATAGAAGATAACTCAAATAATATTAAATAAGTAAATGAAAACTACTAATTACGAAAGAATAAAGGAATAATATCGAATATTCATACCTTTCAAGCAAGAAATATGAACTCAACTCTGATAATGTAGAATCTGTAAACATAAATGTAGTAATAAGAAAACAAGTTATTATGGATATAATAACTTAATACATTGTTACTGAAAAAAATTAGGGGGAAAAATGACTCTTACCACTATAATATCTCTACTCCTCTGTGGGATGCTCAGGATCCTGTGTCTCCTGAGACTCAAAACGATGGGCGGGAGCGGGAGCGGCTGACATCTGTGTATCGGGAGCGTCAATACGAGGGGCGGGAATGGCTGGCATCTGTGTCATCGGCGATAAGGTAGCTGCAAAAGCTTGCATATGACGTAATATATTATCAGTATTTGCTTGGCGAGCCCGCAAATCTCTCAACTCAGCATCCCTCGCAGCGTCCCTCTGAGCCCACTCTGCATTCCTCTGAGCCCACTCTGCGCTTGTCTTAGCCCATTCTGCGTCCCTCCCGGCACACGTCGACTCTATCGACGTGAGTCGAGTCCGCAGGGCTTCATTTTCCTCCCGCAACTGTCGAACCTCACTAGAGGTAGAGGAGGAGGATGGTGGACGACCCCTAACCCCTGGAGCTCTCATCTGATCATATGTAACCTTTGCCTGAGAGCCCAGGCCGTAGCAGGCGGTCTTCCTCTTCCCACCGACGACATCAAAGTAAATCCGATTCACATCGTCGGTAGAAAGAGGCTGTGCATCGTCCCCTCTGCAGCAGGCTGAGACGCCTGTGCCTCAGAAACTCTAGTGGTCATTGCTTCCTGTGAAATAAAAAATTTAATTAGTCTATATAAAATGTCAAAACAAATAAAATATAATAAATACACTTACATTGATTGCTAGGGAGCGACGATCGACAAAAGACCCATCTTTTTTCTTGTGGGTCTTGCTGAATAACTCCCAACTAGTGGGAGGTCTCTGTAGCTCAGCAGCCTGTAAAAACAAAATAAAAAGTACTAAATGCCTTTAATATATCCACAAAAACATACTAATTTAATAACCAAAATAAAAAGTACTTACCAAATCACTGGCATGCTGGACAATGGAACGGGATCCAGCAGTGTGCTTCGTCGATCCCGTGCTGGGCCCCGCAACCTTTGAATTGCGATTGCCTCGAGCAATCGCAGCATTCTCTTTCCAGTGCGGGCCATCCCAGACAGCTCGCCATGCTGCCCAAATCGGCTCAGGGACCTCTGTAGGCCTTTCAGCCTTCCTTCTCCATTTATAGAGCATGTCCCTGTACAATTTGGAGCAGTAGGCATTCCAAGTCTTCTTGAATTGCTCCTCCGCACCCTCCTCCCAGGTGTACCTTTTCTGTAAAAAAAATTTTATATGGTTAGTATGAAAAAAAATTATAATATCAAATTAAATATACATGTAAAATACTTACTAAAAACTCTCCATAATAGAATGATTTCAAATCATTCTCAATATGACCCCATGTAGTCGCAGGTGACAGTCTTTCTTTAAATTTTTTAGATATATAAGATGACACCTGATGCCCATCAGGTGAGAAACTGTAGGAAAAAATGAAATATATTAGCAAATTCTGTCAGAAAATATATACAAAGAATAGGTATACCTGTCACCGATGACTGTAAGTATAATCCGCTGATCACGGGGTGCAGCCATGGAACCTGATTAAGAGGATATAGTTTAGGCAGATAAGCAGAATAGGTAAAACATTCAAATGAGACATATTAGAGACAAATGGAAACGTGCACTAATGAAGAATGTTAAATATAAGCAAATGGATAATCAAGCATCGTATAAACTTGTTCAATACAAGCAACATGATCTAAATTAACAACTCATCTTAATACAAACTCTGATTAGTTAATATTGTTCAATACATCTAACTCATCCTAATCTGATGGAACTAAATTAACATGCAAGTTTTCATCGCTTGAATCCGTTGATACATTGACCTCCTCACTGCTAGATATTTCACCATCATCAATTTCCTCGTCAGAGACATTCTCATCTATAAGTAATTGAGATATTGATTGTATTTCTGAATCAACTGAGTTGATTATAACTTCTTCATTTTGATAAGCATCGGAGTTTTGGATAGTAATTGTATTTGGCATTTCAATTGTTGACCTAGGCTTCGTTTGACATACAGCAAGCTATTCACTAGGGCGTCTTCTCTTAGTTGGGTACTCCAAATAAAATACTTGACCAGCTTGTACCGCAAAAATGAAAGGTTCGAACTTGTTGAATCTTTTGCTTGAATTAACCTCGACTAAATTGTATAACCGATGTTTCCTTGTGCCCGTCCTTGGTGTTGGATCATACCAAGAACACCTGAATAGTACACATCTTTTAAAAGGCAACGCTGGGTATTCAACTTCGATAATTTCCTCTAGCTTGCCATAATAGTCAAATTCATTATCATTATTGTTTGTTGATCCTTTGACACTGATGCCAGAATTATACGTTACCATCCCTGAATCACGTTGGCTCACATGAAATCTGTAGCCATTCACGTAATAACCCGAGTAGACTGTCACAGTACGAAGAGGTCCAAATGCGAGATTTTTAATTCTGTCGTCTTCTACATTTGAAATTCTGTCATCGTTGACCTATAATAGTGGTGGGTGATCAAATTAGATTAACAAGTAATCAAGAATTGTTAAAAAAAAGTATATTAACTCACTTACATATATTTGAAACCAAAAAGCAAATTCTTCTTCTATCTTTTGATCTACCTCATTTGCACATATCGATGGATTTTGAATGTACAACTGTTCTTGGTATAACCTGACATATAAGTTCATTTGATATCGTACTAGAAATTTGATTATATCATTTGATATTAATTTCATTACAACAAGAGATAATACCTTAGGTATGGTTTGACATCTTCACAGTTTAAGAGGATATATGTCCTGGCGGCATGATATTCTCTGTCATTTAACCGTCTAGATAGAGTTGAACCCATTGCTCTTCCAGGATACTTGAAGATAGAAAGAATGTCTGGGTCAACTGATGGAATGTCATCTTGATTGCGTGGACACTTTCGATGTCTGGTTTTCACATTTTCAGCAAAGTAATAGGAGCAAAATGAACTTGCTTCTTCAACCAGATATGCATTACATATTGATCCCTCAACTCTTGCTTTGTTACGCACATTATTCTTTAATTTTCTAAGAAACCTTTCAAAGGGATACATCCATCTGTATTGTACAGGACCACCAACCTGTGCCTCGCTAGGTAAATGAATAGGCAAATGCTCCATTGAATCAAAAAAGCTTGGTGGAAATATTCGCTCAAGCTTACATAGTATTAAAGGAATCTCTGTCTGAAGGCGTAACATATCTGCTATCGTAACAACTCTGGAAGTCAGATTTTTGAAAAAAAGGCTTAATTCATCTTTCATGCACATCCATGGTGGTAAGTTGTATGGTGTTAAGATAACAGGCCACGATGAATATTGTTGTCCATAACTTCCAAATGGCTGAAATCCATCTGCAGAAAGTCCAAGTCTGACATTGCGTGGTTCCATAGCAAAGGAAGAAAATGTTGAATCTAACTGTTTCCATGCAGGGGAATCACAAGGATGACACATAATATCTCCATCATGTCTATGGTTTTGATGCCAAATCATATGACTCGCTGTTGCTGCTGATGCATACAAACGTTGAAGTCTAGCAGTCAAAGGAAAATAATACATTACTTTGTAAGGAATATTTTTTTTCTTCTTCTGATTGATCATGCGAACACCATGCTTGTAACGGGGATGGTTGCAGATTTTGCATTCCATCAATTCACTATCTTGGTTCCAAAAGATCATGCAATTATTGACACAACAATGTATCTTCTCAACTGGCAAACCCAAGTCTCTGATTAGTTTTTTAGTGTTGTAGAAACTATCAGTCATGCAGTTATCAGTTGGAAGCAACTCTGACATAAGTTGACATATGTCATCATAACATCGTTCTGAGAAATGATGTTCTGCCTTCATATTCAATAATCTTGCAGTAGCAGATAATTGAGAATGACCAGAAGGAATACCTTCCCATAATTCTCTTTCACTAGCCTTTAACATGTCATACATTTTCTGAACATCAGAAGTAGGTACTTGTTCTACATTTGATTGATCAAAAGCATTCATTGCATCGTAAACCATTGATTGCATTGCATCAGCAGGGTTATATGATGTTTCTGGTCCAATTGAGTTCGATGATGATGCAACGGAAGGTCCACCAAATTCATATACATACGGCTCTCCATGACAATACCAGTTGTAATAATCTGGAACAAACCCATACCTGCCGATATGAGTTTTCACTGTATCTTCATCACGGAAAGCTGTATTTCTACATTTGCGTTGATTACATGGACACTTCAACTCTGTGCCATTCAAACACTCAGGATGACACTTTGCAAAGTTAACAAATTCTTCCACTCCAGCAAAAAATTCGTCACGGATAAATCCATTGTCTAACCTATTATACATCCATGCCTTGTTCGGATACATTGTATCTGAATTCAGATAAGACAATTTAATCAAACCACACATATTAAAATGTGATATTAATGGTATACTAAAAAAATAACTCTTATTAATCAAACATGATATAATTTGATTAATCTAAAACTAATCAAACAAAATCTAATTAATAGAACAAGTAATGAAAAAATTTATCAAATAATTACACTAATCAAACAATTAATCATCCTAATAATCAAATTAATGAAACAATTAAACTAAAATAAATAAAATATTTGATAATTAAATACACATTGTTTAATTCTAATTAATTAACTGAATTCAATTAATTAATCTAATCGAATCAATTAACATTAATTAATTCAATTAATTTTTTTTTTTACTGTACACATGTGTCGGCCACAGCAGGGGCCGCCGGCCGGCCGCAGGCCCGTCGGACGGTGGCAGAAGGCGCCGGCCGGCCGCACTGGGCCGCGACCGCGAGCAAGCGGCGCGAGACCGCCGGAGGACGCGCGCGGCCGTGCCAAGAGCGGTGGTTGGCCGGAGAAGACGACATCGGCGCGTGATCACAAAAAAACGATAATATACGGCAAATGGAACTAACTCGCGTACCTGGGAGCGCAGGAGAGTTCGCCGGAGGAGAATCGCCGGAGAAGAATCGCCGGAGAAGAATCGGTCGCTAGGGTTTGCGTGGCTGCGGGGGAGGGGGGGGGTCGGGTTTTTTAAGTAATTTTGCGACGGACTAACTTGTCCGTCGCAAGATTAGCGACGGGTTGACTTGTCCGTCGCAATAGCGACGGACTTAGCGACGGATATTGCCTCGTCGCCTAACATTAGCGACGAGTTGACTTATCCGTCGCAATAGCGACAGACTTAGCGACGGACATTGACTCGTCGCCTAACATTAGCGACGGATTTCTAAAAATATCCGTCGCAATAGCGACGGACTTTGACCATGTCCGTCGCTATAATTAGAAGTTTGACTTGCCGCGCAACTTTGGCGACGGATACTATATATCCGTCGCTATTTGCGACAGACAATTATAATTGTCCGTCGCAAAACCTCGTTATTTTTGTAGTGTTAATTTTGAAAAGACAAAAAAGATAATAAAAAAATTAAAATCTTTTAGTCTCTAAAAAGACTTTTAAATGATATTTTTTAGATTTCAACTTTGGAATTATTTCTAGATATTTGAATAAATTTTAATTTAATGTTTTATAGATCTCGTAATTCAATTCGAATAAAAAATTATGACATCTTAAAATTTTCATCGATTCAACTCCGATTCTATTCCGATATTCAATCATGCCAATTCTATTATGATCCTATTATAAAAATTAATTCTGTAAAATTTAAGATTTGTACGTCTGGATAGTAGAATCGTACCACCTTACCTCCAGAATCACATTTTACCCATCTCGCTGTGCACATTAATTTATGGTTAACTCATAAAACTTAGTATTAAATTTTAAAAAAATCACTTCCATTAACCGAAACATTAAATTAAAAATAATAATAATAATAACCCTACGTGTCCCTGAGTTATCATACATGGGTGAATAAATTATATATATACTTACCCCGCACGCCCATATGCGCTCCTATTATAATATGCGCTCCTATTATAATCGATTGATGAATCGATTGACATTTTCATTGGGCACATACCTAAATCGATTGAGACACCCAGTCTCAAGCCTTAATTGAGACGCATCGTGACACCTCGAATCGATTCCTAAATCGATTCGATGCATAACGTCACTGATCAATTTCAATCAGATTCTGACTGTAATCTTGCTGAAATCCAGTCCTCTTCTCCTAGATTCACTAATCCCCCCCGAGTTATATTTTGGGTTGAGCCAGGCAAGTAAAAGTCGCCGACACTGGCAATCGGACGCATAGACTTCTCGATCATGAGGTGCCTCAATCAATTCACCAATCGATTGGAAGTGCCAAATCGATTGGGATCGTGTGTCGCGCACAATCGCGCAGGATATCAGGACTCATATACTAAAATGATATATTGCGCATCTTACCCCGTGCACTTATGTGTGTTCGTCTCCTAATCAATTTGTGAATCGATTGGGAGGGTCAATCGCTTGGCACCTCAATTGGGTGTATACCTCAATCCATTGAGGCACTAAGCCTCATGTCACAATCGATTGAGACACGTCATAACACCTCGAATCGATTCCTGAACCTATTCAAGGCGTAGCATTGTGATCAATTGCGGTCGGCTTCCAACTGTAATCCGGCCGGAATTAATTCCCTTCCCCCTTGATTCACTAATCCCCTGGGTTATAGTTTGGGTCAAGCCAGGTGCCTGGAGGCCGTTGGCGATGTGCGACCGGACACGCACAAGTGTCTCAATCATGAGGCGCCTCAATCGATCGAACACGCCAAATTGATTGGTGAATCGATTAGCGTTGAGTGTTGCGCACAAAAGTGTCACGTAGGATATCAGGACTCGTATACGAAAATGATATACTGTGCACCTTACCCTGTGCGCCCGTACGCGCCTGTCTACTAATCGATTGAGAGGGTCAATCGATCCACCAATTGATTGACATCTCGATTGGGCGCAAGCCTCCAAGCCTAAATCGATTGAGGCCAAACCTCAATCGATTGAGGCCAAACCTCAATTGATTGAGGCACGTTGTGACACCTCGAATCGATTTCTGAATCGTTTGGAGATGTAGCGTTGCAATCAATTGTTGTCAGATTCCGACTATAATCTTGCCAAGAATCCAGTCCCCTTCCCCCAGGTTCACCAATCTCCCCAGGTTATAGTTTGGATCGAGTCAGGCAGTCGGTCACGCACACCCATCTCGATCATGAGATGTCACAATTGATTCACCAATCGATTGGAGGCGCCAAATCGATTGGTGAATCAATTGAGGTCGAGGTCACGCACAATCGCATATAAAAATATCATAGAGGATATCAAGACTCATATATGAAAATGATATACTACACACCTCACCCGCCGTGCCCGTGCCTACCCGTCTCCTAATCGATTAGTGAATCGATCACCAATCAATTGGTGAACTGATCACAAAGCAATCGGGCGCAAGCCTTAATTGATTGAGGCACCAAGCTTCAATCCCTCAATCAATTGAGGCACGTTGTGACACCTCGAATAGATTCCTGGATCGATTTGAGACGTAGTATCGCGATCAATTACAGTTGGATTCTGATAGTAATCATGTCGAAATTCAATCTCCTTCCTATTTGGGTGTACCAATCCCCCGGATTATAGTTTGGGTCGAGCCAGACGGCATGAGGCCGTCACATTGGGCGGCCGGGTGCGTACAGGCGTCTCAATCATAAGGCACCTCAATTGATTGGTGAATCGATGGAAGGAACTAAATCGACTAGAATTGAGTGTCGCGCATAGTTTATATATATATATATATATATATATTTGATCGCTTGCGGAGTGATTCTTGCGAACCGCATGCGTGGCACGTCGCTGTGCTGGTCTGCGTGGCAACGACACCATGTCGCTCCCGGGCGACGTCGTCCAGGGCGTCGCCCCCGACTGCAGCTCCGACGATGACCAGTCGGCTCAACCGCTCCCCCGACTGCAACGCCGGCAACGTCATCCAGGGCGTCGCCCCCGACTGCAGCTCCGGAGATGACTAACCGGCTCAGCCGCTCCCCCGACTGCAGCTCCGGGGACGTCGTCCAGGGCGTCGCCCCCGACTCCGCTGCTAGGACAAGAGCTCAGCAATTTGTTGGGTCGGCTCAGCCGCCAGTCCAACTCCGTCTGGGTCAAGGTCCAGCAGTGTCACTTGCCTGATTGGGCAGACACTTGCTTGATCGATCACCTTGACCGATCAGGCAAGTGTCTGCCCGATCAGGCACCCTGGTTTGTCACGAGGGAAACGCGTAAAAAAAGCAACGCATCGGAGCAGAGGCGGACGCGGCAAGCCACGTCCGTAGGTCCGCAATGTCGCATTTGGAGAGGTCCGCAGGAGATCAAATTCGTGTGTGTGTATATATATATATATATATATATATATATATATATATATATATATATATATATATATATATATATATATATATATATATATATATATATATATATATTAAACTCGTTTGTTTGAGGTCGTGGAGTGTCTAAGAGGAAATGAATAAACATAAGGCGTAATTTTAATTTTTTTTAATGCTTAAAAATGCACGCAAGGCCTTAATAATAACGTGTTAACTCAATTATAGCAAAACGATGACGTTCATCCCAGTCATTCCTCATATTCATCCTCATATTATATATAGCTCCTATTATATTAAAGAAGTTGAGTATTCCATGACTGACACGTAAAGTAAAAAAGCTATATGGCAAAATATATCGAGTCTGAATGACTCTTTCTCTGAAACTCTCAAGATCCTCTCGGGAAGGGGATCCCCCGAAATCCCCTCGAGTAGACACACCCTAGAGATCAAGTCAGAAGGAGTACTCCTGAGCTCCTGGTCTCCGAGACCACCTCGGAAAGGCAAAATGCCCAAGACCCCCTGGGCCATAAAGGCCCCGAGATCACCTCGGGGAAGAGGAGCCCAAGAAGTATTCGGTTTCAAGTAACGATCCCCCTTTTTCTTTAGATCGGAGGATAATCATCATCAATTATTGCGGGATAATTATGACCCATAATTATCGTAACGGTCCGAACTTTATGACTGCGTGAACCATTGGTAAGGTGATCCCGTAACCGACAATTAAGGGGACGTGGTGAAGATTGTGGAGACGCATATGACAGCCACCTCAGGTATAAAAGGTACTTCAACCCCTCTGGTAAAGGGGTTACGCTCTCTCTACTTCTTGCATACTTTTTGCCTTCTCTTCATCTCCTAGATCGAGACACTGACTTAAGTGTCGGAGTGGGCTCGGCTGGACAACCTTCAGCATGTTCTCCTAACGCTCATATTAATCTCGCAGGGGGTGAGCTCTTCCTCTAGCATTAGCGTCTGCATGGGTTGAATCCTGATGACTGACCGTCGACGTCGATTTCTTCCGGAACATATGATAAATTATGAAGTAGCTTATAATCAACTCTCAAATAATTAGAGAATGAAAATATGACTTGTTAACTCAAACTTCTACTCCACGTCCACATCTTATGGAGTCATTTTTTGAATCCACTAATTCAAAAAACTTATTCTTTCCAAATAATGAAGATACATGATACAAATTAAATATATATATTTTTTAATTGTATTAGATATTTATTTTAGGTCGACTAATTTTGAAGGTGATAAGTTCGGTTGATGAAAATTTCTCATCGATCATCAGAGATAAATCGAGAAATACTCACAGTGGACGATTCATCAATTCTTAGGTCAATTGTCATTAAGAGAAATTTATCCGTTAATTCCAAAAGCTAAGACTCGATCTGCTTGGAAAATGGAGAAGATGTCCTCCCGCTGCACTATTCTCCAAGGCCAATCTATTTCTCGTTCACATATAAAGAATGGAGTATAAAAAAAAAAATCAAAGATTATTACTAGGGTTATAGTGTAACACAACACAATATTAGCAAATAGTAGCATAATCAAAACAATGAACGTGAGAAATAGTTATAAATGAGGTTCAAAGTGTCTTCCCTCAATATTTATAGAGCAAAATTGATTACCATCAATTGAATGGATCAATCTTAATAATTGATTGGTTAATCAATCTCAGAACCCTACCACAACGACCATAATTGCTTATCTAGTCGATTCAGACCTATTATAGTCAACTATTTGATCCCTCCATTGACTCAATTGTCTTCCAATCGACTCATATGGATCAACATTAGACTCAATTTATTGATCCATGACATTGAATTGTGGTCAGTTTTATTTGTTGACTGTATTATTAGTTGATTGATTCGTGACTAAAAACAAAGCCAAACAACCATTCCTAGTTGAATTCAAACATGTTAATTGACTCAGCCAATTCCAATCTACATGGGCGACTTAGTAGTCAATTGTTTTGTCATTCAATCGACTCGAGCTAGGACAAAAACCATTTTTTATCCTCAAGCAACAATGGCGAGCTGATTATATTATCAACGCTAACCAAACGAGTTGATATACACATCGCACGCACGCGCACGCCCACACAGAGGCGGTCAAAAAGTAGAAGGCTATGGAAGATCGCAGTAGAGCTAATCATCAGACACGATGACACGGAATAATATGCCATTTGACCAATTCAATCAATATCTATTTAAAAAACAAAAATACCTCTACTATTCCAGAATTGCTTGTGTACCATTTCAATGAGGGAAAGACACATTTAATTGATATGACAAACAATGACAGTGAGGAGAGTATTACAAAAACAAATAATGACCATATTTTGGCAAAGACGCTGCCTAACACATCTAAGCCGGTTACAAAACTCTATATTAAGCATGTGTAAAGTAATAAGGGTTACAAGGTAAAATAAACAGTAATAAGAAAAGAACGAACCATCATGTCATGCCCTTGACGGACCCCAGATTTACTAACCCTGCATCTTGAAAAGCAGCTTGGACATCATGCATGCCAAATATTAACAGAGCTGCATACACTATGATAATGTTTCCAACCACAAACTAGTAAAGAGTTCTACTCTGCAGAGTAATCACACTAGTAAACTCCCAAACTATCATTTCTAAGGTCACTCGCTACCGAGTTGACTTTTAAAAAAAGAAATTAAGCACCAAACATGTGGGAGACTAGTTGATCACTGAAAGATGACTACAGCCTGCAGAGTCACCAGAAAGGTAGCTCAGGCGAGAAAAGCATCTTCTTCTAGCTGCAAGGACAAAGAAATATAAAGAGTCAATGCATTTGAATGAAATTAACAGGTCCATCCGACCAAAGATGGAAGGAAAATAGGAGATGAAACTAGAGAGAAGTTTGCGAGATGAGACTGATTGGTCACATGTATCAAGTCCATTGCCCAATTAAATTTTCAAATACCTATAATAGTCTTAGAATTCTTTCAAGAAATAATCTTTACAAATTACAACGCAGCAAGCTTTTTATGGAGATTTTTCACAAAATTTCATATTCGATGGTCACGATAATTTAATGAAATATCAGGAGGCAAAAATAAATAGGGAAAGAAAATGAGGAGACACTAATAATTCAAAAGTGGTAAAAGAAAAGGAAGCAAGTTCAAGAGATAAAAGAAAAGACAGGACGGTTATAAAAATTGGATCACCCTAATTTACCTTAACGGCAACAAAAGATCAAACGAGATTCAAATGACAAAAAATTACTTCAGAAATTAGGGAGTTCATCCATTCTTGGTGCATCCACTAAGCCGCCACCTCCCACTGATGGTGACGTGTTCTTCACCGAGCAGACAACTCCGGCTGCTGGTCAGGCAGTTCAACTTCCACCTCCTCCCTTCCTATATCTTCCACTAAGTGTTGCCTGATCTTATGACCTTATGCATGTTATCACCGTAGAGAAGTCAGAAGAGTGTTCATCATCCTGACCTTGTGCTCGCTGTAGTGCAGATATCTTGTGCTTGTCTCTGCCCACACCAACTGTCTCTGTTGCGCCACACCACAGTCCTACCTTGCTGCCCTGTGTTCGAGGCAAAGAAGATATTTTGTGATCTCTTCCATAGAATCCCTTACCTTCCATCTGAACTTGGGATGGGAGAAAAAGGATTCTGCAGGAACCAATCTAACTTCCTCCGAATTTTCAATGTGGGTAAATGGAGGAAGGAATCCATTTCCACCTTAAAAATTGCACTCGTCCATGGAAATGATTTCTTCCTCCACGATAAACAAGGCATAAGGGCTGTTTACTTGGCTGGAAAGTAAGGAGGGGATACAGAAATATAAAATTACATATGAGACTTATGATTTTATATATCTTTTGTGTCACTTCCTCCTCCCCTCGTATCTTCATCCAAGTAACCCTAACAAATACATCCAAGTGTCCATCAAATTCAAGTACAATATTAGAGTTGAAGGAGGCAGCAAATAGCAGTACAGTTGAACAACCGTACGATGCTTATGCAGATCATTAAAAAAAAATTTAACCATCTATTTAAGCTATTCATAACATTATACAAATTCTTGAAAATTTGATAAGTCACTAACATTGATAATCAAGTGGAAGTAATCTCTCAAACAGACCTTCCACGGAAAGCAGTAAGTTCACACCAAATATAATCTGACCTCACGGTAGATTTAGATAACTACCCCATAATCCAATTTTAATTTATATCCTAACCAGAACATTTTCCAGAGAAAAATATTTTACCCCACGCCCAAGATGATTTGCAGTTACTCAAGGACCCCAATTACTTAAGTAGAAAAAAAAAATGATTAACGAGATTTCTCCAACCTCGGGCGACCGGCCCAGCCTCACGGAAATTTCCCACCGGCCGCCAGGGTAAATCGGGAAGCTCTCGTGGTGGGCGGTCTAGAAACCCAGCGTCCCAGGGTTCGCACCCCATTTGAAGGAAAAATTCCTGCAAATACGCCGTAGCTGGGGATCGAACCGCGGATGTCTGAGATAGCGACTAATCGCCTTACCACTGCACCATAGCCCCGGAGGCCCAATTACTTAAGTAGAGCATTAGTAATTAGGGGTCTTTCTGTTATTTATTTTCTTTAAATAAAAAAATACTGCTGTTATCCACTATCTTAAATCCTATTTCTTAGTTGTGTTTTTAATAATTTGGTAATTGTATTAGTAGTTGGTTCTTATGTTGTCATCACATTTGTTATTTGATGTTAATCAACAGTATTTTTTATCATTGAAAAGATAGAAATTTAATATCCATTTATTAGGGTATTAGCGATGTGTTTGTTAAATAAACAACGAATTCCTAAAATAACTAATCTAACATTAACCTATGGGGAAATTTTCTTAAACTCCCCAAGCTCAAACTTAACTTTGCATGCAGTCCCCATTCAAAGTTTTCTTTGCATGCAGCTCCTGATGGAATTGACAAGACAGTTCTGTGAGTATTATTTGGAGAAAGTTGAGTATAAAAGTTAGAAATTTGAATATGTAAGGTTGTATCCACCACATCAAGAGACTGTGTACTCAATTTTCACTATTTTATACTCACTTTTCACTCTTTTATACTCATTTTTCACTAATGTATACTCAATTTTCACTTTTTTATACTCAATCCATCAGGGACAACAACAACAACAACAACAAAGCCTTATCCCACTAGGTGGGGTCGGCTATATGGATCCTTTTACGCCATTGAGTTCTATCCCCTACTATATCATCATCTAGATTTAAATAAAATTTATCTTGTTTTATTGTTGCCAACCAAGTCTTTTTTGGTCTTCCTCTCCCTCTTTTAATGTGCGTATTTATCATAGTTTCACATCGTCTAACAGGGGCATTTATTGGTCTTCTAAGTACATGTCCGTACCATCTCAAACGTGTCTCCCGAAGTTTTTCTTCAATAGATGCAACTCCGACTTTCTCTCTAATACTCTCATTCCTTATTCTATCCATCCTCGTATGTCCACACATCCACCTTAACATCCTCATCTCTGCAACTTTCATCTTTTGCTCATGTGCTCGAGTCATAGCCCAACATTCAGCACCATATAACATAGCAGGTCTAACTGCCGTTTTGTAGAACTTCCCTTTAAGTTTTAGAGGTACTTTACGATCACATAAGACACCCGATGCTAATCTCCATTTCAACCATCCTGCTTGTATTCTATGTAAGACATCTCTCTCAATTCCTCCATCACTTTGCAAGAACGATCCTAAATACTTAAAGTTCTCGATTTTAGACAGCTCATCATCTCCTATCTTAACAATTGTTTCACTACGTCTAGCATTGCTAAACTTAAATTCCATATATTCAGTCTTTACTCTACTAAGCCTAAACCTTTCATTTCTAGAGTTTCCCGCCAAGATTCTAGTTTAGCATTTACTCCTTCACGTGTCTCATCTATCAAAACAATATCATCTGCAAACAACATGCACCATGGCACTGTATCTTGAATGTGCCTAGTGAGTTCATCCATGATTAGTGTAAAAAGATAGGGACTTAAAGCTGATCCTTGATGTAACCCTATCCTTATTGGAAATGCTTCAGTCAATCCACCTGAAGTCTTCACTCTAGTCGTTACATCTTCATACATATCTTTAATTAGGTCAATATATGTTACGCTAACGCCTCTCTTTTCTAGAATTCTCCATATAATTTCTCTTGGTACCCTATCATAAGCTTTTTCTAAATCAATAAATACCATGTGTAGATCTTTCTTTTGCTCCCGATATTTTTCAATTAATTGCCTAAGAAGATGTATAGCTTCTATTGTCGACCTTCCAGGCATGAACTCAAATTGATTTACTCAATCCATCAGGGAGTAAATGCAAATAATTTAGCAAATGGGGAGTGGAAGCAAAGATCAAATAGGGATTGGGGAGTTTTCTGCAATTTACCGTTAACCTATTCTCTAAATAACTTATTCCCCAAAATAATAATTAAAGTTACCTAACTTGCTACATGACAAAGTCAAAAATAGATCTTACAGCCAATAAAAAAAATTTTAAACTGTTGAATTTAAACTTTTGTAATTTAAACCACATCAGATCCTACAATTAGAAAATTCTAGGGGAACTGTCGGCATTTCAATTAGGGCATCATGTACAATAAGAAGAATAACACTAACAATATCTTGGACTTGAACTTCAAGGAGCGTAATCTCTTTTTAGACTAATAACTAGTCAAGAATATAGCGTGTGCATGTCCTTAGTCAGCCATGGAAAATGGAAATGATAATCCTAAAGCTTATTGACAGCAAAACAGAAGAATCATGACAAGTGACAAAGTCAACATTGTAAATTCAAAGGCTTGATGCCTTCCGATAAGTTAGTCATTGCACTAATTTGAAAAATAAACTAACTTTAAACGAAATTGATATGTTAAATAGTCATCCATTAAAATTAAATTTTTTCACAATATGCCGAGATAAAGTAGTCAAGCAAAGCTTCAAAAGTAATTGTTATAAGATAATCATATTCATGAATGCAAAAAAAATACCTCATCGTATCACTAGATATTTTATAAAATCTGAGTGTAAATTTGTTTTTTTAACACCCGTATGTTTCTCACATACCAGTTCAGTTGAAACCTCAATTGGATGTCAAATATTTATAAAAAAGGGCAAACCTTAGAATCATGAATAACTATAAATGAATAGTGACTAATGAAAGTATCGAAGAAATAGTCAGTAGTCAAATGAATGTCTTATACACGGATTTAGGTTTCGAGCCGTTTCGGACGAAACGGGCGGAACAGTATCGTTCCGCCCGTTCGCCGAAACCGGCACGAGGAAACCCATCGTCTCGACGCGAGCACGCGCGACAGCGGCGAGTGGCGACAGCGGCGAGTGGCGACAGCCTGTCTCACGCGACAGCGAGATTCGCGGCACAGCGAACGCGCACGGCACGCGATTCCTTCTGTCGCGCGTGCGTCGATGCGCCAGCCTGTCTCGCAGTTGTTTTCCGGCTATAAGAGGAGGGAAGAGCTCCGGTGGTGAGCAGCAACGAAGACGCAAGCAGCGAAGCGAAGTCGCGTGGACGCACAGCAGCGAAGGGCGGCGCGGCAGCGACAGGTATGAGCGTAGCGAAGTCGAAGCTTCGCCGGAGGCATTGCGGGACTCGCCGGCGTCGCCGGAGGTGTCGCCGGAAGCCTCCGGCGTCGCCGGATGCCTCGCCGGACGGTGGTGGAGCTGGACGCCCGGCTCCTCCATCTTCGGCGGATAGTTCCGCGGGTCGGAGACACGGCGGATCTCCGGCGACATCGTCGGAAGCCTCCGCGCGTCGCCGAAATCTTCGCCGGAGGCTGCTGGAGTCGTGCGCCGGGCGGCTCCGACGGTTCTCGGCGGCGAAGCCAAATGGCTCGGGCGGCGGAAATCGGGAATTCCCGTAAATAAAAATAAATAAATAAATAAATAAAAGTATTTATTTAAATTCAGCATTCCCTTTTTTAATTCAAAAAATTAAATAGATTTATTTAAGGAATTTTCTGATTTTATTTTTCTATTTTAAATATTATTTAAAAATTCTAAAAAAATTTTAAAAACCCTAAATAAAATCTAAAAAATTTATAAAAATTATTTTATAATCTGATAATTATTTATTATATTTATTATATTATATTTAATTAATATTTTAATATTTTTATCATTTTAAATATATATTATTTAAATAATTAAAATTATTATTCCAAGTTTACTTGATAAAAATGTGTTGTAGTAGATTACTTTAATGAAGTTATTTTTTATAGTTTTATATATTTAATTTGTTTGTTTATAATGATAAAATTGTTCTTGACAATGATGATTATTATTTGAGCTAACAATGTGAATTATTCTTAATTTTTTATAAGACATAGGTAATGGCACCCAAACATCAATCTGATCCAGCTTGGAGACACGCACGCCGATTAGAGAATCGATTCCATTGGCAATGTTTACATTGCGATATGATTGGACGAGGTGGTGGGGTCACACGCCTAAAGCAACATCTTGCTGGTGGATATTCAGATGTTTCGAATTGTCCAAAAGTTTCTCAAGAAGTTCGTCGTGCAATGAAAGAAGAACTTGAAGATTACAAAGTAATAAAGTCTAAACAACAACGAGAACGTGATCTTCTTGATAGTCGAATATCTAGAGAGCCAATTTATGATGAATTTGAAGATCGTGGTGATGTTCCAAACGATGGAGATTTTTTAGCAGCTATCAATGCCTCACGAACTCAATATGACTATGAGCAAAATATGCGACATAGAAGTGACTCAGCTGGTACTAGTAGAAGTGGCTCAACTACTGCACCGACATTAGGAAGGAGTGCAAGTTTTCGTAGTACTTCAACACAAAGTGATATTAGTCGGTTTTTTTCTTCTATGGGAGGAAGAAGACGTGCAGTTGATATTGCTGATATTGATCCACTGGCATTTCCAGACCAAGCTAGCAAACAGACTAGGATTAATGATGCATACACAAAAGAGAAGAAGAAATCAATCGGTAAAAGCATTGCAAAATTTTTTCATTTTAATCATATTCCTCCTAATGCAGCAAACAACACATACTACCGTAGCATGGTGTCCAACATCCAAAAATCTGATCCTGGTATTCAGCCTCCGACTGCATATGAAATTGCTGGTTCATATTTAGATGAACAAGTGGAGGAGATCAAAACTTGGATCCTATCATGCAAAAAGCAATGGAGCTTATATGGGGTTACGTTGATGTGTGATGGCTGGACAGGACCTACACGGATGAGTATTATCAACTTTCTACTATACTGTAATAGAAAGGTGATATTTCATAAATCTATTGATGCAACTACAGATTTTCATGATGCACCCTATATATATCGTTTGATGGATAGTGTAGTTCAAGAGATAGGTGCAGATTATATAGTGCAGGTAATTACAGATAATGGTGCCAACTTTAAGAGGGATGGAGAATTATTGGAGCAAAAATATCAAACATTATTTTGGACACCATGCGCAGCACACTGTATCGATTTGATGATGGGAGATATTGGTAAACTCGATATAGTGAAGAAGGTAGTGAAAAAAGGTCAATCCTTAACAAAATTCCTCTATAATCATCATTGGGTTCATGGATTAATGAGGAAATTTATCAATGGTGAGATTCTACGACCAGGAGCGACTAGATTTGCCACTCACTTTCTCCTGTTAAAATCGTTGAATCAAAAAAAAGTTGGATTGAAAGCCATGTTCTCTTCTGAGGATTGGGAAGCCTCTCGATATTCTAGCACAGCCGAAGGTAAAGAGGTGCAAAAAACTATTATATCTGTTAGATTTTGGGACTATATTGCAGATATTCTTCTAGCAATAGAACCTTTGTACGTTGTTCTACGTAAAGTCGATATGGACAGGAAGCCACAAATGGACAAAGTTTACCGTCTAATTCATGAAGCAAAAGAGGAAATTAAGAGACGTCTTCAATCACCAACCAAATATCAACATTACATTGATATAATCAATACAAGATGGGACGATCAAATGGGAAAATATATTCATTTAGCAGGTACGTATTTTTTAATAAAGAATTTCTAATAATGTTATTAATAATTGCATTTTTATATATGTTTAATTATTGCAGGTTATTATCTCAATCCGGCATATCAATACCGTTATAATCTTGGCACAAATGATGATCTATTACAAGCCCTCAGACATGTGATATCAAGACTACAAACAAATAGAGAATCAATTGCTGAGACTATTAATGAAAGCCGATTATTTCGAGAGGCATATGGTTCTTTTAGTGATCCTATTGCAGTGTCATGCAGATATAAAATGGATGCAGGTAAATATAGTAAAAATTATTATTAATTATTGTTAGCAAATAAAAATATTATTTTAATTTTGTTCTTATTTATCTTACAGCTGAATGGTGGTTACAATATGGAGGATCAGCTCCAAATTTGAAAAAGATTGCAGTACGAATTCTCTCACAGACAGCATCTTCAAGTGGTTGTGAAAGAAATTGGTCAACTTTCTCCCTCATTCATACAAAAGTAAGAAATCGCCTTTCTTATCGTCGATTGGAGAAGATGGTCTATGTTCATTATAATATGCGTCTTCAATTAAGAGCAATAACAGAAGAAAATGAAGAACAAGAGGCTGGTGAAGTAGACCCATTTGATATTGGATTTGTCCAAAATGAGAATGATCCAATGATGGATTGGTAGAGCGCTGTTGAGGCTGAAAATCCATTACTTGATGAAGCAGGAGACCCACCACGACCATCTCAATTTCTCACTCAACAGATTGAAACAATACAAACTACAGGAGATATCAGGGAGGGAGAAGATTATAATGAAGCTTTTGATCAAGAATTTCGATTTTCTGAATCTCGATCAAGACATTCTGAAACATCCCAAACCCAACCAAAGTTCACAGATAAAGGTAAAGCTCCTGCAGTTTTTACTAAAAAGAAAGAAAAAGTCAAGCCTCCTGCTTTTACAGGAAGGGGTCAATTGAGAATTAGAGAAAATCCACTTGATGCAATTGATGAGCAAGAACATGATGACAGTGATGAAACATCATCACCTTCTGATATTGTAGTCCGACGAGAAGTTAATAGCAGTGCAAGTACTCATGCAAGTGATGATAGTGGCGATGCATCTGGTGGTCAAAATTATGATCCCCCTACTCAAGCACTGGAGCCATGAACATGTGAGGCAGATTACACACATACAACTCAAGATGATGATCATGGAGCTAGACCTATTCAATATCAACGTCGAAATAAGGATGTCAAACAAAAGAAAGCTCACAATTATCAAGATATGCGACAGAGTTTAGCTGACATTGATTCTGATCGAAGTTCATCATACTCTCAGCCTTCTTATTATAACTCTGATGCATCATATGGTGATCCATCATACCACAGTTCAGAGGCATATGTTTATCCTTATCCTTATCCTGTGCCTGTACCTGTTCCGATTTCAATGGTGCCAGTTCAAGTCCAACTTCCAGTGATGAATCGAGATACGCTGATGGACATGTGGAGAAATCAGTATCAATATTGCATGTCATGGGATGCTTATTTAATTTGGGGGTTAGAGAACTATGAAATTGATCTAAGCAGAATGCTACAAGAACCAATGTCTTCATCTGATTCGCGTCACTCCTTTTGGTATTAGTAAGGTAACATATTGTAATGTATCAATTTTAATTCGAGTTATTGATAGATCAATTTTCTTTAAAGAAAGTTATATTTAATTGTTTTCTTAACAATATTAAGTTGTTCAATAATTGAAAACTTATATCAAATCAACGTACAACTTATTTTTAAATTATACACAATAAATATATATTTATCTAATAATTATTATATATAAATAAAAAATACCGAAATCATACCGGCACGAAACGATACGATACCGAAACCGTATCGTTCCGGTCTAGGACCGAAACATCGGCACGGGTCGATACTTAAAACCTTGGTCTTATATTCTTATTTCATGATTTTTTTTGTTCATTTGGCAAGGAGAATGATGTGATAAAAACTAAAAAATAAATTTGAAGATATAATTAAGAAAGTTTAATTTTTATGTGCTCCAAAATTTGTTTAAAATAATTTGACTAAGTTACGGTAAATTAGGTAATTTCAATATTTATTTTCGAGAATAAGTTATTTAGAGAATATATCCTAATAACATTATTTATTTTAGAAATTAATTATGTTTTTATTAACTTTGGAAGGTTAATTGTATTTCCAAGATGAAGTCATAATAGAACCTTTAAAAGGGATTTTAATCCATTTATTTAGGAAAACTCCAGTTTAACAATATTTCCTCAATTTAATAGTATCCTTCAGTAATAAATTTCAAATGAACTAAACAACCTGAATGAAACATGAATGCAAGACATTCCTTTGACAATGAATAAAACTATTAAGATTTCCATTTATATGTGTCATTTTGACCCTAAAGCACGTTGGCCGAAAGAGTTTATTTTCTTGTATACTAGTCACAATGGAATTTTCATTGACTAGAGATGAGAGACACATGTCGAAGCAAATAAAGAAATTGCACCAAATAAAAATTATTATTATTATTATAAAATGTTAAGTTAATATGATAAATTGTAAGGTCGTAAAAATCGCTAGACGGCAGTCAAGCGGAGAACTACCGCCTAGCGCTTAGGCGGCCTGGGCGGGGCCTAGACGTTTTTACTATTTATAAGGAGTCCAGTTAATGATATTATGAATAAATGTATGTTTCTCCTTTGGACCCTTAGCTTAAGATATTTCTATCATTTCGCTTACTAAAAGTACAATAAAACAGGTATATACCAACCAATTAAACATTGACTATAGTGGATTAGTAACAAAATGACAGTAATATTTCCTCTGAACTTAATCAGATAATTCAAAATGACAAGAAGCTTAAAGTGTTTAAATTGACCGTGTGGAAATGCTTAACATCTTCCTAAAAGATATAAGCTTGCTGATATGATCTTGCTCATTATGAATATCAAGGTGAAATTGATGGTTGTTCATCAAGTAATTTGGAAGAACACCAGTCCATGCACCAATGCTCACGTCAAAAAGTACATCCCCAGGTCAACCAAGTGTACCTTTAATATTTTCAACAACTGATATTGCAAAATTTCCTACCTATCTAACGCAACTATTTAATCAAATAAATATCCAACAACAACCGATATGCATATGCTCGTCCACAACCCTAATTTCTTCTCAAATCCCACCTTTTCTATATTTTTTTATATTAAATTTTCTTTAAAAAATTAAAAAAAATGGCCTGGGTGGCGCCCAGGCCGCATTGGCCGCCTAGGCGGCCACCTGTCACAACCAGCCGATTCGCACAAACTCGGAGCGGCCGGTGGCCGATTGGCGCCTAGGCGCCTATCCAAGCCGATTTTTAGAACATTGATAAATTGTACTTGAGGTAACCAAAAAGAAATATAAGATCAATAAAATCACAATTTAATCCAGGAAACGCGGTGTGCCCCAGCTACAAAAAATCAAAAAATATTATTTTTATGAATTACAAGATTTTTTTATTAACCCATATAAAACTAGGGATGATTATTTTGGGAATAAGTTGTCTAGATACTGGTCCAGGTTTGAATACTTATTCTAGGGAGTAATTATTTGTTAACTAAATTTGTACTGTTAAATATATTTCCAAAATTGGTCATAATTGGGCCTTTAACAATGAAATGGGAGATATATTTAAGAGCACTTATATGGCTAGTTGAAAATAACTGCTAAACCTAATAACCATTCCAGGGAAATGATTACATTCTTATTATTTGATCCTGTCGTCGAGCGCGATGGAGCCGCAACCGGATGACGGTGTAGAGGCGTGACGTGGACGATGACTGGATGTCCTCGCGCAGAATGGCAGCGGGCGTAGGGTGTCCTTCGAATGGTAGGAAGCAGGTGCCGCCGGATGAACCTTCGACCGGATGGAGGTGGACCTGGGGAGGAAGATGACCGTTAGCAACCTAGCCGGGAGACGTCCCGGCAAGGCACTCCGACGGTCAAGTCAGCACTCCAATGAACAAGGAAAATAATGAAGCACTGAAGACAAGAGGTTTCGCGCGTATATGTGTGCGTACCTGCGAATGAGGAGAGGAGTGGCTTATATAGCCGGGGAAAAGGACCAATTCTGACATGTGTCAGGACCTTCTGACAGGGTCAGAAGATATGATATGGCTAGGTCGATTTGGGTATGACCTGTGTCAGGATCTTCTGACAGGATCAGAAGATATGATATGGTTAGGTCGTTTTGAGTACGACCTGTGTCAGGCTTCTCTGACAGGGTCAGAGGATATGGTATGGTTATGTTGATTTGTAACCAACACTTTGTCGTATACTGTTTGTCTTATGTGAGGAAAGAGACAGGTTCTGTAAATCTCGGACAGCGGCGCCGGTCGAGAGTGTCAGTTCAACACGAGTG
>JAGFNQ010002267.1:0-18119 GCA_024364735.1 Boesenbergia rotunda
ACTGAGGCTGAATCACTTGGCTAGGGTCGTGAATGCACTTCTTCAGCATAGAGACATGAAATGTGCTGTGGATAGCTGACATATCCTCTGGTAGGTCCAGCTCATATGCTACCTTACCAACCCTCTTTATGATCTGGTAGGGTCCTATGTAGCGAGGACTTAGCTTACCCTTTTTACCAAATCTCATCACTCCCCTCATAGGAGCGACCTTGAGAAATACTAAATCTCCAACTTGGAATTCAAGTGGCCTACGGCGGGTGTCAGCATAACTTTTCTGTCTACTCTGAGCAGTCTCAATCCTCTGGCGGATCGTCTGGATAGCCTGAGTGGTCTCATCTATAAGCTCAGTCTGGTTGCCTAGTCCTGACTCCATCTCTTTCTTCTCACCAGCTTCTTGCCAACATATGGGTGATCTACATTTCCTGCCATACAATGCCTCATAAGGTGCCATCCTGATAGTGGCCTGATAGCTATTATTGTAGGCAAACTCAGCTAAGCACAGAAATTTACACCAACTACCTTTAAAGTCCAATGCACAAGCCCTGAGCATGTCTTCTAAAATCTGATTTACTCTCTCTGTCTGTCCATCTGTCTGGGGATGGAAAGCTGTGCTGAACTGAAGTCTGGTGCCTAAGGCGTCCTGAACACACCTCCAAAAATGGGAGATGAATCGCCCATCTCTGTCAGAAACGATCGACTTCGGGACTCCGTGAAGCCTGATTACTTCTTTCACATATAGCTGTGCTAATTGCTCTACCGAATGCGATAACTTGATGGCTAGGAAGTGGGCAGACTTGGTCAATCTGTCCACTATCACCCAAATTGCATCGTGTCCATGGGTGGTTCTTGGAAGACCTGTGATAAAGTCCATAGATATTTCTTCCCACTTCCACTCTGGAATGGGAAGTGGCTGTAGAACTCCTCCTGGTCTCTGGTGCTCGGCTTTGACCCTCTGGCAGGTCAAGCAGGTACTGATATATCTGGCCACGTCTCGCTTGAGTCCAGACCACCAGAACTCTTCTTTAAATCTTGATACATCTTAGTAGAACCAGGATGCATAGAGTATGGGGTACTGTGGGCTTCTTCCAAAATATCTTCCTTAGTTCCTCATCATCGGGGACGCAAAGGCGGTCTCCAAATAGAGGATGCCACTGTCTGATACTCGAAACTCTGAATTTTCTGCCTCTTGGATCCCTGCTTGATCTTCTGGATCTCTGGGTCTTGACTTTGCTTTCTTTGTATATCCACAAGCAGGGTTGACTCTAGAGTCAATGCAGAAAGTTGCCCAATTATTACCTCGACTCCAAAATTCTTTATTTCTTTCTGAAGTGGTAGAGACAGTGATGATAGGACATCAGTGCCGCACAGGATTTTCTGCTCAGTGCATCTGCCACTTTATTAGCTTTACCTGGGTGGTAGAGGATTTCACAGTCATAATCTTTGACCAACTCTAGCCACCTGCGCTGCCTCATATTCAGATCTTTCTGAGTGAAGAAGTACTTCAAACTCTGATGGTCTGTGAAGATTCTGCACTGCACTCCATACAGGTAGTGTCTCCAGAGCTTCAGTGCAAAACCACAGCTGCTAGCTCAAGTCGTGCGTAGGATAATTCCTTCTCGTAGTCCTTGAGCTGTCTGGAGGCATATGCTATTACTTTACCGTCTTGCATGAGGACAGCTCCAAGGCCCATCTTGGATGCATCACTATAGATGTCAAAGGCCTTGTCACTCTCTGGAACAGTCAGGATGAGAGTACTAGTCAATCTCTTCTTCAGCTCTAGAAAACTGTACTCGCATTTATCTGACCATTCAAACTTCTTGTTCTTTCTGGTCAAAGCTGTGAGTGGAGAGGCTATTCTGGAAAAGTCCTCGACAAATTTTCTATAATATCCTGCCAAGCCTAAGAAACTTCTGATTTCACTGGCATTCTTGGGTCTACACCAGTTGCTGACTGCTTCTATCTTGGCTGGATCAACTTGAATGCCTTCTTTGGATACAATGTGACCTAGGAAGGTCACCTGATCTAGCCAAAACTCACACTTTGAGAATTTTGCATAGAGCTTCTCCTGCTGAAGGATCTGCAGCACTATCCTCAAGTGTGTAGCATGGTCCTCTGGAGTCTGTGAGTATATGAGGATATCATCAATAAATACAATGACGAATTTCTCGAGATACTCCCTGAAGATGTGGTTCATCAGCTCCATGAAGACTGCTGGAGCATTGGTTACTCCAAAAGGCATCACTACAAACTCGTAGTGGCCGTATCTTGTCCTGAAGGCCGTCCTGGGGATGTCACTCTCTTTAACCTTTAGCTGATGATACCCAGAACGCAATTCTATCTTTGAGAACACTGTAGCCCCTTTGAGTTGATCAAATAAATCATCTATTCTAGGAAGGGGGTACTTGTTCTTGATGGTTACCTTGTTCAGAGCTCTGTAGTCTATGCACAGACGCATAGACCCATCCTTCTTCTTGACGAAAAGTACAGGAGCTCCCCAAGGTGAATGACTAGGGCGGATGAAACCCTTGTCAAGCGACTCTTGCAATTGTTCTTGTAATTCTTTCAGTTCTGCTGGTGTCATGCGATAAGGTGCCTTCGAAATTGGGTTGGTTCCTGGGGCCAACTCAATTTCAAACTCAATTTCCCGATTGGGAGGGAGTCCTGGTAACTCTTCAAGAAACACCTCAGGATAGTCACAGACTACCCTCACTTCTTCTCTCTTCAATCCTTCTCCTTGACTCGCATCCACTATATGAGCTAGAAAACCAGAGCACCCCTTCTCTAACATTCTCTGAGCTTGTAAGGTAGGTAGGAACCTATTTATCTTTCTCCTTGGGTCTCCAATAAACTCAAATGAAGGTTCTGCTTCTGGTGTGAACTTGACTTTTTCCTTGCGGCAGTCTATAGAAGCATTATACTTGCTCAAGAAGTCCATTCCTAAAATGACATCGTAATCCTTCATCTCAAGGACTAACAAGTCACTATAGAGCTCTCGGTTGGAAATCTAGATTGATACTGCCCTTAGCCTCTCAGTAGAGGCCATTACTTCCCCTGACGGTAAGGTTGTTAAGAACTTCATCGTTCAACCTTTCTGGTGGCCTTTATACTGTTTAAGTAGTGCTCAGTGATCAAAGCACTACTTATTAGTTCTTCGGAGGTTTGCAGCCTCTTAACACTGTTGGCCACATTTAACGCTATCTCAGGTCTTAACATCTTGAGCATTAGCCTAACTATCTCTTTTTCTGTGCTAACTAGCTCTGGGCACAGATGAGCTAACCGCTTAAACATCTTCACTGCTTCATCCACGGATAGTTCTCCTTGTCTGAACTTCGTGAATTCAACATAATGCTTGTTGGTTACTTGCATGTGAGAGTATTCTTCGAAGAACTCAGTCTCGAAGTCGGCCCATGTCATCTGGCTGACATTTCTCTTGGCCTTGACTCTCTTCCACTATATTCTAGCATCTCCCGTAAGGCAGAAAGATGCACACTTTATCTTCTCTACCTCATGCCAGTCCAGTAGCCCTACTATTCTTTCCAACGTTTTGAACCATGCTTAAGCATCCCATGGTTTGCTTGTGCCTGGGAAGTTCCCTGGCTTCGGTTTCTCCTACTGAATGAGGTACGCTTCTTGCCTTACTCCCCTTGCCGAACTACAGATGTAATCGATGGGTCTTCGATCACAACTGGTGCCACTACATTCGCCACTGGCGAGGTAATAATAACGACCTGCTGGTTAGCCATCCTAGTGGCAATAACTTGCTGTTGTTCTGCTAACTGTCTCTGTAACTGAGCCACCACGTCTAAGAGATTTGGTGGGGGTACTGACTCTGTTGCCTTTTGCCCTCTAGGAGCTTGCTCCTCGTTTTGGGCCTTTCTAGGACGTCCTCAAATGTATAACTTAACACTTAATGGTAATGTTCCCAAACTTGTTTTAGGGTATAACAAGACCTTGGTCTTGATTCTTATCTCATTTCTTAGTCCTAGAACTCGTTCTAGGGCTTAGTAAGACCTTGGTCTTACTCAAAACTTTTATCAAGCACCATGCGTGCCATAATCCCAAAACTTACTTTTGGGCAAATCAAGTAAGTACTTAAGCATTTCTCTAATATCCATTCTAGGGATTAAACATGATTCCGTGGTACTAAGGTATTAAACATGCTTCCTTGTTCTATGCACATATGAGTAAGTACTTAAGCATTTCTCTATACTGAAGTTAAGTAAAGGAGCAATAGAAAAACTGAAACTTAAAGCTTTCTTACTTGAAGACGGCAAGGTTGATGCCGATGTGTGTGTGATGCTGGAGAATGGGAACTGCTCTGATACCAACTGTAGCGACCCGACTTCTCTCTACCTTAGACGGATCGTTACTTATCTCTACTTCTTGACTCCTATACATGACTAAAGAAAATTGCGGAAATCTTTTTTTTTTTTTTAACTTTTAAATTCTACTAACAATTATGTTCTAACTTAAGCAATCATGTATAATAATACCATGTCATACTCTCTTCTCAATCCCATAGCCAATACCCATCGAAAAACAGCCTTACCCTTCTTAAACAGCCTGTATCAGTCGACTGATGACGTCATCAGTCGACTGATACGGCTGTAATCTGTTTTACAGATTTCGGCCCTTGCTGTCCAAGGCCACCGTTCCCTCAATTTCGAGCCATATCAAACTACAACATCATTTCTGTACTCTATATCAGTTTCCTAAACGATTTAGCCATTCAAACGAATTCATAAACTTGAATTTAGGACTTTTATGGAAGAAAACAAACTACAAAAGTTATATGAACTTTATCACTAAGGTTTGTACCAATCTTTGCTTCTAACCATGTAAAACTCATCATGCAAGATTCTATAACATTGCTAAAGCATTATGGAATGAGAAAGCAACTCTTCTAAACATACTTGAGTAGTAAAACTTGATTCGGAAGGAAAATTGATACTATCTTGGCACAAACACCTTTTTCTCTAACAAAGTATCAATATTTCTAACTACTCACTTTTCTACTTATCCAATGCAATCATAAAAGTATATAAGCTAAATGAAATGACATGGAATCTTTACTCTAAGCAATTGAGCATGTAAAACTATCCAAAACTCAAATACTCTATAATCTCCATAAGCAAGAACTTGAAATTTGAATAAACTTAAACATTGCAATTCAAATAACTAAATAGTCTCGTCTCAAAGATCTCTCCATAATCAGCCACCACACACACTTTGCTCAGCACCGCCTCGTCGCCTTCCTTCAGAATTGCTGCCTTTACCTTTATCTGCAATAAGAGGAAATGCATCTATAAGCAAAAAGCTTAGTAAGTACTATCTAGCTCACAAAAACTCGAAATATGCAAACTTGCTTCTAGATCAAACTGAACATCATATGAGATACTAATATGCTTGAAAGAAAACTAATAACATGTATAACTCAAAACATGCATACTCAAGCAATAATAAATCTCATTTTACTTTTCTTGGCTCAACTTGAAACTTTAGCTATTCTTTAACTTTTGAAAACTTTCTTAAACTTTCGAAAACTTTGCTAAAGCATATACTTGAAAATAATAATCACATGGATCCACTGAAGACGTAAGTACCATCTCATGCGCGTTCCCTAAAAGGTTGGGGTAGCGAGCCACCAATCCTAATAGAGCAGACCTTGGTCTACCAGGGCCAAGACCTTGGAATTGGACACCTGGATTTCTTTAACGACGCCCTTGGACGCCGGGTACTAGCCTTATAAAATAAAATAGCTTTTCTTTCTTTTCTTTCTTATCTGTAAATGCCTTGGCATTTTCTGGAGCACCTTGCGTGCTAAAATCCCTAAGTCTTGACTTTTGGGGATTTTCTTAAGGCCTTGGCCTTTTCTTTTCTTATCTTTATCTTCTTTTCTTTTCTCATAACTTTCTTGGCCCTAAACTCACATAGGGTGCTTATCAAATATATACAAGCATATAAGAAACTAAGATCACATGCAAAAACTAAAGCAAAAAGAAAAAAATTCTCTTTTAAAAACTTTTAAAGGAAATTCTCGCGGTAAAACCGCCTCTTACTGCAGGTGAGCAGTACTTACATTGATATCTTGGACTTACAACCAAGATTGAGGTCTAGAACTCGGGAGAAACTCGAGATCTCGAAGAATTCTTCACGTCTACGCGTTCCTCTCGTCGCGGGGATCTCGAATATAGTATTATCTCTTGGAGAAAGGGTCTCGGCCGACCCTCTTGGCCTTGATTTGCGTGCACACAAGAGAGGAGAGGGAGAGGGGTCGGCGCAAGGGGTGTTGGCCGAAGGGTTTGAGAGAAATCCCAACTTCTCTCTTTAAGTTTTCTATTTATACACTTAAGGATCGGATCAACCTAACTACAGCTTAAGTATTTATTTTTCTTTCTTTTTCTGTGCTTGATACCCTTAGCCCGGCTGGTTGCGTGCGCTTGCTGTCTCGGTGGTGGTCGCGGGTTCAATCCACGGGCTGCCCCTTAGTGGTTTTATTATTTTTGGCTTTTATTCTTTTTTTTCTTTTTCTTTTTCCAAAAATAGCAAACGGACTCGGAAAATTCCATAAAAATACTCTAAAAATTCCTAAAAATATCTAGAATATTTCTAAACCATTTCTAAATAATTATAAAGACTTTAAAAACTAAAAATGGGAATTTTGGGGCGTTACAGTCTTCAGGTGAAAGATGGCATGGAGGCAAGCTGGAGGCTTGCGTGCGCATCCGAGGGACCGTGGATAGCAGGGACGATGAGCCGAGGGACGCGGACTTCGAGGCATACGTGAAGGATGGCATGGAGGCAAGCTGGAGGCTTGCATGCGCATCCGAGGGATGAGGGCGAAAGATGAAGAGAGCGTGAAGGCAACAGTCGAGGCTACTGGTGAAGAGTCAATCGGGTTGTGAGGGTCTGAGTATGAGTGTTTGTACTCAGGGGCTAAGCCGGGAGAGTTCGAGTGCGGAGTGAAGTGTACTCGGGGAGTGAAACCCTAAACTTCGGTTCGGACCAGTCGACTGGAACAGCTACTGGATTCGAACGTTGTACTGTAACGGTCGAATCTGAGTGAAACCAGGGGCAGTCGACTGGTAGCGGCTGTTTTAGACTCGAGCTATATTTAAAGGAACTCGTTTCCTACTTTCTTTTCTTGGTGAAACTTACTTGGTTAGAGTGAGTTAGTAGCCTTATGATCGCAGGTAGTGTCCAGAGTTTTTGGAGAGGTTTCTCCATCCACAAGGAGCTACGCGATCTAGCCGGAGGTGCTCCGGGGATTCATCCACCGACGGATTAGGGATCGCCCACCTTACGGGCAGCCATGGAATAGGAGTTTATCTCCGAACCACGTAAATCGTAAGTGTTCATAGTTGTTAGTTTTTGTTTTTACTTTGTATTTCCGCTTGCGCAACTAACAATGTAGGAGAAAGAGTTCGAAAAGTGCTATTCACCCCCTCTAGCAACCGGATCGATCTAACAAGTGGTATCAAAGCTAGGACCGCTCTTGATTGGAATAACCGCCAAGGGAGCAAATCTAAGCTAGAGGAAAATGATGGAAGATAAGCTCGGGGATGATATAAACTCACCACCAATGTATGACCATGAAGATTTCGCATATTGAAGAGCAAGGATGAAGATGTGGCTCGGCATGGATTGGGAATGCATAATGGTGCTAGAAGAGCCACTCAAAATCCCTAAGGACAAGCATGGGAAGAAGCTCCGACCTAGGTATTGGACCAAGGAGCAACAAGAACATGCTAGGGCAAATGAAAAGGTAATTGGTATTTTAGTAAACATTTTGCCTATAAGTGATGTAGGGGCATATACAAATGCATATGAATTATAGAATAAATTGGAAGAAGTTCATAAGAACCCTACACAAGCTCACCTAGTAGAAGAGCTCAAAGAGATGAGCTCAAGTGTCCAAGAAGACCAAAGGGAAAAAGAATTATCAATATTATCAAGTGAAGTGAAAAAATTAAATGAGAAAGCATCCACCTCATCCAAAGAAGAAGAAGAAGAAGTATCAATTTCAAGAGTTGAGGGGGAAGAGAGACCCACATTCGTACAAGAGCAAGAGAAAGCTCCAACCTCTGCCAAAGCCAAATCAAAAGAGCATATCATATGCTTTGGTTGCAACAAAAAGGGGCATTACAAGGATAAGTGCCCACTAGGTAAAAAGGAGGTAATTACTAAGCCCAAGTCCATTCATTTAAATTCTAATATGAGTTGTAGGAATGAGGAAGCTCAAAAGAAAAGAAGGAGAATTTGATGCTTCACATGCGGGGAGCTAGGGCATTATCATACAAACTGTCCAAAGAAAGGAAAGCTTAAAAAGATGGAGTACCTTAGGAGATAGGAGAAAGAAGAAAGAAAAAGAAACTCACATCAAGGGGGAGCTACAAAGGTAAGGGAGGTAATCCCTAACTTTACTTACGCTCAAAATGCTTGCATGAATACTAGAAATATCAATAATTGCTTGCCTCGATGTAATTTTGGATTTAAGTATCATGATAGAAACAAAAATGCTATTGCGTACCAAAATATTCAAAAATCTATGTTGCATGATAAATTTAGGAATTCTAGGACTAAGGACCAAGACATAAATCATAAGAAAGGGAGACATATGCCTAGAAAAATGGGTAGACCTAGGGATGATCAAGTTAGGTTCAGTGATACTAAGGTTAGGAAATTAGAAAAGGAAAATTATGTTTTGAGAGCAAAACTTGATAAGTTAGAAAGGAACCTAGATAGAGTCATTCAAGGATCCAAGGGATTGAATGTGATACCAAAGGATCAAAATCACAGAAATGGTAGGCTGGGTCTAGGATACCACCCTAGGAAGGCATATGTCAGAAAGATGTCATATTCAAGGATGTCTTATGTTTATGGTGGAGAAAAGATCAAAAATTGTAAAGAAAAGTTATTTAAAGGAAAAGTAAAGGAAGTGACCAAGAAAAAGGTCTATAGGGTTAAGAGAGTAGTAGGGGAAGGTCAAGAAGCACCGGAGGAGCACTGGTGTGGTCTTGCATTTGTAGATGAGTTATCTAAGGAGGTAACTAGGGCTAGGAGCTCAAGGGAGAGCTCTAGGAGCCAAAATAGGATCCATGGTGAATGGGTCTCAGGAGGTTTTCTCCTAAGAGACTAGATGGACTATGGAATGTGCCAATAAAGTTGGAAGGCTAAGGTTTGCCTTAATCCTAGAGAATTGGCACATTAAAAGTAAGTTTTATGAAGAAAAAGGTGAAAATAGGATTATAATTGAGAGAAACTGGTTTAATATGAAAATATCATATAACTTGATGCTATTAATGTATTATGAACAAGTATGGGAAGAAGCATCAAGAAGAGGTCCAAATTAGAACTTCTAGTTGAGTTTAAATGACCCAATTTTTGATAACATTGAAGTTTGTACCAATCTTGAGATTCGAAATAGGTTTGATTGAAAACATATTTTTCTTAAATAGACATAGGATCCACAAATCTCTCCACGAAATTTCAGATTTTTTGGAGATTTATGAAATTAGTTAGACATTTCTGAATTTAGGATTGGGAGATTGAAAATTCAGTATCAGTCGACTGCCTTATTGGCAGTCGACTGGTACTAGTGCGAGAAAGGTTCTGTAAGGTGCACCAGTCGACTGCCTAAGGGCAGTCGACTGGTTCTAGAGTGAAAAACGTTCTGTGTGTTTTCGCAGTCGACTGCCCTGAGGGCAGTCGACTGGTCCACGAGATCTATAAAAGAAAAAGGCCGCATGGGGTGGCTCAAACCTAGGGTTTTGGTTGCCACCCCTTGCGGAAATCTTCTTCTCTCGAGCTCCTCTTGTGTTCTTAGCCTCTCCTAAGCTCTAAAATCCCTCCCTAAGCCTTCCTCTACCTCAAATCTACTCCTAGGGTTAGTGAAAACTCATCGTTTCAAGCCAATCTCTCCTCATTATCATCATGAAGCGATTGGCAAAGAGGTAACGGTGTTTACAGTTGATTTTGTTCATTTAAACCATGATTTGGGACTAATGTGTCTATTGTTTCATGTTTTCCTTGTTTTTTCCTTTGTGGGATGGTTTGGTATACATGTATTTGGGTATTGGATATTAGGGTTGTTTCTAAGAGGCCAAGAGGTGAGCGTTCATCCCACCAAGGTCAGGAAGCTCCGGTAGAGTCTAGGTTTAGGTCCTTAGAGTATAAGAAAAGGTTTGAGGAGAATGAATTTGTGCCCATGAGTTGTCGGTATTTGAATAGAGCCTTCTTCCAAGAAAAATCCCCACAAATAACCAAGATGATTACACACTTTGGGATAGAACAACTAGTTTATTGCCAACATGGCATTAACATTGATCTGTGCAAAGAGTTTTACGCCAACCTAACTTGCATTAACCCTGATAGCAACCTATATGAGTCCAAGGTTGCAGGAGTCATCATTCCTTTTTCTTCCACTACGTTATGTGCATTTTTAGGTTGTAGGGCATCAAATAATGCATTCATATATTTTCCTACAGTTATTGAGTCGTTTATCTTCCTTGGGGCTACCATCAATCAAATTCATATGCACTACTTTAGGAGGCATCGGCATGAGTCAGAACGCATCTTTGATGCCAAACCTATGAGTCCATTTAGCCATGTGCTGTATAAGATTGTTTTAGAGTGTCTTCTACCCATTGTCACCAATGGGCGGGCAAGGATTCAACTACCCCGCTTGGTGATGATGTATGCCCTGGAGAGGAGATTAGATATAGATGTCACCCTACATGTGTTCACCTCTATTTGTCACTTTTCCCATAGTGTTAATGGGAAAATATATATGCCCTTTTACCACATCCTGACTGAGTTCTTTGCATCTCGGGGTATCCGTGTATCTAGCGGTTAGGTCCGGCACCTGTCCAAGGATTACGACCAGATTGGCACACGCCAGCTGTCCTTGGCAGGTATTGAGTGCCGGCAGGGGAGTTTGTGTGGAGGCAGCGTCCGGAGTCCTCCATCTTGGATGAGGAGCCTGCTGCGGGGGTTACACGCGAGAAGTTCTCTCAGCTCCAGGCTAATGTTCACGGCATCCGGGAGGACCTCCAGACTTATCAGCAGCAGTAGCTAGGCTTCTAGGAGACCATTCAGGGGGAGTTTCAAAGGTTCCGGAGCCGACAGGATGAGATGTACGAGATACTCCGGCAGCTACATCTCACTTATCAGGCCCCTCCTCCTCCTTCTCCTCCAGACGATGATGATATGATGTAGACTTGATTGTCTTTGATGACCTTAGTGTTGAGAGTATTTCATTTGATGATGTATTCTTATATCTCTCAAACACTCTTTATTCTGGAATTGTAGTATTTTGATGACTTCAAAGCGATGGCCCTTGTGATACGATTATGCTCCTTTCTTATCTTTATTTTCGCATCATGTAGAATACATTTATGTTTATGATATATTATGTGTTTTTATGTCACAATTTGACTTTGCTTGTATTATTTGCAATTTATTGGTTGCTATTGGATAAGAATGTGGGTTGAATTAAAAGTCTCTGTTTGCCTTCATATTCATTACATCAAGTTTTTGTCTCATGATTCAATGTCAATTATTGAAATAAAGGTTTTATGAAAACTAAGAAAACTTGGTAAGTTCATGTGTCTCTAGGGTTAAGAGTAAATTAGGGGGAGGTTTGTGTCATTTTGAGGATACACATGAAGAAGGGAAGAATGGAGGATCATTCTATGTGTGGAATAATGATGATAAGGGTTGGCAAACACATAGAATGTTGGATGGAATTCAAAAATTGATACAAATGTGCCAAATGTTGAGGAATCTCATGTTTGTACCAAAAGTCAAGCACGTTTATTGTTTTTTATGAAATCGTATTTTTCTAGGATAGAGTATATCCTAACAAACGTGTTTGCAAAATTTTACAATTTTCAGAATTTTTTAGAATTTTTTAGGGGGTTCTAAATTTTGGTTGGAAAATCAGAAACTAGCGTATCAGTCGACTGCCCTGGGGGCAATCGACTGGTAGTTAGGGCAGATTGTGTTTTGGTGATTTCTGAGGGGGTTTTCAGAAATCTGGTAAGTTCTATTTTGCACCAAGGATAGGATTGCTTGGGGCAATCTTTTTGATGGTGTCAAAGGGGGAGAACTTGGGTGTTAAGTTAGGTTTGGGTTGGAGCTTAACTTTGGTTGGTTTATGACACTTGAGTGTCAAGTTGGGAGAGCTTAACTTGTGTTAAGTGTTAAGTTGGGAATAACTTAACGTGGTGATTGGCAATGAGAATTGAAAATTGGGAGAAAGCATAGGTTAAAGGGGAGGTAGCCTCTTGTTTGTTATGCTTTGATTTTCAATTGCTATTGCTATTGTTATTACTATTGTGTTATGTTTACCTAACTTAACATATTGTCACACGTCAAAAAAGGGGAGATTGTTGGGGCAATCGGCCCTAAGATGATCTGGAGGATCATGGGGTTTTGATGTGTGCGATTAATATGGTTAAGTTAGGATTTGTTGTTGGACTAATATGTGTACATGAGTGTGCAGATGTACAGGTACACATTGTAGGACCGGTGCCGTCGACAGAGGGGGGGTGAATATCGACCGTAAATCTTTCTTGCGAAAATTATCTTTCGGATCTTCGTTCTAGACTCAGAGTTAGTGCAGCGGAAAATATACAGAACAAAGAAAACAGACAACAACACAGATTGCATGCGAGATTTTTTACTTGGTTCCCGACCCCCCAGGGTCAGTACATCCAAGGCCTATACACGGGAACACCTATCCACTAATGGTCTCCTTTTCAGAATTTCCGGAGGCGAAGAAACCCATCTTACAGTGCAATAATTACAATAAAAAATATAGTAAATTGAGTGCGGAATAATAAAAGCAAACCGAACAAACAAGATTTGAAACTTGGCCGATCGGGACTCCGAAGTGCCACGCACTTCCTCCTGGAGCCTCCTGGTCATAGAGCCTCGTCTTTAGCACTTTGTCGTCAGTCAAAAAGCTCAGAATGGATCTTGCAAGTTGTGTACTAAGCCTTGGGGTCGAAGCCCCTTTTATAGGCTTCATTGGGGAGCCTGTGTTGATGGGGGCACCTCAAAGGGCTTGGTCAAAGCTTATCTCCGCGCTGAACTCGTCGCAGCCGATAAGGCTTCTGACCAGGGTGCCCTGGACCTCCCAGGCGCCTGAATGAACCCAGTCAAAGCTTATCTCTGCTTCGAACTCGTAGCAGCAAATACAGTTTTGAACCAGGGAGCCTGTATCGATGGGGGCGCATGAATGGAAGCCTGTTCTGCCTTCTTTGACTGACTTTGTTTTTCTTCTTTGGCTGAGGCACCCCTGTTGATGGGGGCACCTGGACCCTTTAGGGCGCCCCCATCAATGGGGGCGCCTAGCTGCTTTGGGTTACAACCCCGTTGTTTGCCTGCTTTGTCTTCCATTCTTGGTACCTGCAAGATACACAAATACAAAGAAAATATACACACATTCTTAACCTTAAGGACTTGGTTCTAACTTCGGATTTCCACGAAACTTTAGGACGAACCGACGCAAGTTCCCACCCCGAGAACGCGCCTTTCACCTACTCCTTTCAGGAGACGGTTGCCACCCAGTCCATTCGGGTGGACTTTTGCTTAGCTTCCGATACTCTCGGATCTCGAGACGTTCGAACCCTGACCCGTCTCTACTTCTGTCCTTAGTCATCGCTCAGCTAAGTTGCTCAATCTCTTGGACTAAGACTTCGTGCCCAAACCCTAGGTCCAGGACTTCGGTGCCCAACCCTCGGCCAGGTCTTCGTGCCCAATTCCCCGAATCAGGACTTCGGTGCCCAACCCTCGGCCAGGACTTCTTGCCCAGTCCTCGACCAGGACTTCGTGCCCAACTTCTGGTCAGGTCTTCGGTGGCCAGCCCTTTGCCAGGTCTTAGTGTCCAATCCATGATCAGGACTTAGTGCCCAATTTTTCGAACCATGACTTATTACCTAGGTTTTATTAGGACTTTCTTTCACTTTGGTACCCCTTTCTTGACTTACCCTTCCCTTGTTCAATGTATCACTGACTTAAGTATATTGTCAAACATTGAAACACTTAAGGAGGACATCACTGATGCAACTTGCACCAATAATCTCCCCCTTTTTTATGTTTGACAATATCTTAAGTTAGATTGGTTGAAAGGGCTAAACTTTGATAAAAATAATTTAAGTTTTGAAAGTACATTTTGATCTTTTGGAGAAAAATATTTCCAAGATAAGCTCACTCTCCCTTTTTTTTGAAAAAGAGTTTTTTATTTTCATTGACCCTTTGGGAAGAAACAAAAATTTTCTAACTTCAGCTTTCACTCTCTCCCTTTGTCATACATCAAAAAAACGACCAAAACACTTGCACCAACAATAAAAGATTTTCTTTTGAAGGTACTTAGTATAATTTTTGAAATCATAGCAGAGAGCTAGTTTAACAAGAACAATTGCACCAAAAAATTACACCTTGAATAGTATTGTGCATAAAAATATTTTGTATTTTTAGAAAAACTTTTCACTTAAAAAAATATTGCCTTGGAAAAAATTTTCTATTGAGAGGGATTTTCGAAAGGAATTGCATACTTAAATGGTTTTTCCTTAGAGAAATATTCATTTTAAAATAATACATTGAAAAATATTGTGCAAGGCCTTGTACTTTGAAATATATTAAGCAAAAAAAATGCAAGTATTTTTAAAAGATATTGAGCTTTTTGAAAGATGCAAGTACTTTTAAAATATCTGTATCTTTGAAAAATACAAGTCACTTTGAAAGATGTTCTGCAATTTTTGAAATATATAAGTACTTTTTGAAAAATATAATGCATTTTTTAAAAATATAAGTACTTTGAAAAATATCATGCATTTTTTAAAAACATAAGTACTTTTTGAAAAATATTATGAATTTGAAAAACATAAGTACTTTGAAAAATATTATGAATTTGAAAAACATAAGTACTTTGAAAATATTATGAATTTTGAAAAATTAAGTACTTTTTGAAAAATTTTGAAGAGTATAAGTATTTTTGAAAAATATTAGAATTTTTTTGAGAAGTATAAGTACTTTTGAAAAATATTAGAATTTTTTGAGAAGTATAAGTACTTTTGAAAAATATTATGTTTTAAAACATAATATTTTACTTGACTCAGTTTCTTTTCCAGTCTAACACAATCCTTGGAAACTTTGTTGACTACAAGGATATTTTCCTAAGTGTCCTGGAAATTCTCCAACTCAAGTAAATATTATTTTAAAAAAAAATAATATAATTGAAAAACCAGTACTTTGAAAAAAAATTATGTTTTCAAAAAGGACTTAATAATGCAGTGCATGAAAATATATTAAATAATTCATATAATTTGACCTCCCCATAAACTTGACCCAGTCCAAGCTTGTTGACCACAAGTACTCTTCCTCTAAGTCTTTAGGGTTTAGTTCAGATCAAAGGAATTATCTAATAACTTCAAAACAAATAATTACCAAAAAAAACTTTTCAGAAATTCTTCTTTTGACTCAGACTCCCCCTAAATTTGACACATCCTAGGAGTCCTTGTATATCATGAAGTGGACCTTCCTCTGTGTCTTTAGGGTTTATCAAAATCAAATGAGACATAGGCTCAATTTTAGAATGTATTTTGAAATTTCGAAACATATTTTGAAATGAAGGTTATTTGTCAGGCATAATTTTCGAAAAACAAAAGTAGTAGTATTTAAAGCACAGTTTTCGAAAACCATTTTAAAAGACAGTGATTTTTCAAGGATAATTTTTGAAAAAGAATAAACCACTCCCCCTGTACTGTTTGACTCTATCTAGGTGCCTTAAGGAACTTTAGTATTGTCCTAGGAGGCTTGTGTCTAATTGTGTGAGTCAAATAATTTTTCAAAAAGAATATAATTTTGAAAGTTTATCATATATAATCAACCAGACAAGCATGGATTCCATAAAAACATTAATATGTTGAAGCACTATTTTGAAAATATATTTTTAAAAAATATTCTAACAATTTTGAAAAACGATTTTGAAAAATATTTTTCAATTTATTAGTCCTTAACATCTCACTCATTCTAGATGTCTCAATACAGCAAGCATGGTTGCCTGCATTGTGAGATTCTTGAATCATTTTTCTTAATTCATTGTTAAATCTAAGATTTAATTGAAACTTGTGTTAGATTCAAATTTGTCAAATAGTAAAGTGAATTTGATTTTCGGTAATAAGCTTCCAGGTCTTGGCGAGGCACAAGGCTTTCTTTGGTCGTAACCTTATTGGATCATCAACCCTTTCCTTGACAAAGCCTTTTATCAAAAATTCATTTTCAAATTACTCTTGAAAAATTTTGGTCTAAGTAGCTTAGGTTTTGGATTGGTAGCTTCGACTAGTTCCACTAAATGGCTTCCCTAACGTACTATCATCTCATCTCCACCTAATACTAGGTTGATCAAGTTTCAATTATTCTTTTTCCTATAACCGTTCTAAATCATGCGTAAAATTAAACATGAATGACATGTCATATATTTAAAATAAATAGCAGATGCATGTATATGGCGGTTATGCATGAGTCAAACAAGTCAAGACATTTTTACTTATGTTTCTAATAATGTATCAAATTCTTGATTTGATACATGTCGTGTGAACCCACGAATTGCCAACCCACTTTGACATATTTAATATTATTAATTTTAATTGTTACAATTTGGGTAAGATTTTATTTAATTCGAGTTTAAGTTACTTAAGAATTAATTGTTGATGCAGTCTGGCCCTGATTGTTGTTATGGTGTTGACACTGATTTTAGTTTAGGTGGATGATTATTGATGATGGTCAAGTCCTGATCGGGGATCAGGCATGGTATTGAAAATCCTAGCTTGGAGGGCTAGGTGTTGGAAAATCCTAACCTGGGAGGTTAGGTGTTGAAAATCCTAGCTTGGAGGGCTAGGTGTGTGAAAAGTCCTAATTCGGAAGAGGTGGGTGAAAAGTCCTAGCTTGGAAGGCTAGGTGAAAAGTCCTAACTTGGAGGGTTAGGTGCAAATTCCCATCTTGGAGAATTAGATGAAAAAGTCCTGGCTTGGAGGGTCAGGTCCTAGCTTGGAGGGCTAGGTTTGGAAAAGTCCTAATTCGGAAGGGTTGGATGAAAAGTCCTAGCTTGGAGGGCTAGGTGAAAAGTCCTAACTTGGAGAGTTAGGTGCAAATTCCCAACTTGGAGAGTTAGGTGAAAAATCCTTAGCTTGGAGGGCTAAGGTGGATGAAAACTTAGCTTGGAGGGCTAGGTTTTAGTCCCTGGATCGGTCTGGTGACCGATCAGGGAATCTGGTACGCTGCTCCTTCATGGATCGGTCTGGTGACCGATTCAGAAATGACTGATCGGTCTGGTGACCGATCAGGGAGCACACAGTGAGGTTGGGAACCTACTGTGCTGCTCCTGATCGATCTGGTGACCGATCAGGGAGTATGCGATTCACCCACTTACTGGCTTCTGATCGGTCTGGTGATCGATCAGGGAGCAGACAGTGAGGTTGAGTTCCCGTGCGGATCTGCACTTGATCGGTCCGGCGACCGATCTGGATCACTGTGCAGATCGTTCTAGAGAACGATCCAGCTTCGCGGGTTCCTCACTAAGATCGATCAGGACGGTGCCTGATCGGTCTGGTGATGATCTGATCGGACTGGTGACCGATCAGGAGACCCCCTGATCGGTCAGTAGACCGATCAGAAGGCTTGGGCTGAAAAACTCAAAAATCGCTCGATATAAGGGTGGATCGGTCCGGTGAACGATCCACAACCCGGGATCGGTCTGGTGATTGGTCCAGGAGAATCTCAAAGAAATCGTGATTTCTGATTGAGTGTTGGGGATCGATCAGGATGGAGCCTGATCGGTCTGGACCCAGCCTGATCGGTCTGGTGACCAATCAGGAGGCTCTCTGATCGGTCCGGTGACCGATCACTTTAATTCAAATTGCACTGTCAGACGCTCTGATCGCGCCTGACCATATCTGATTCGCTGCTGTTTGCTTCTGATATTTGATTTACTGTGTGATATACTGCTCTAACAGTCTGATTAAGCTATAGGTGACAGGGGAGGATTCAAACACTCAAGGAGAGTCAATGGAGAACTTTCCTTGGAGCAGGTTTGTCCATTTTTCCATCTCAGG
>JAGFNQ010002267.1:20633-32891 GCA_024364735.1 Boesenbergia rotunda
CCGACTTGAAAAGTGTTATAGAGCTATTGTTTAACTAGTATGCTTAAGAAATCAAAGAATAAGGTTAAAGCATTGCAATTAGAAATTGATCAATTGAAATTATCTAGAGATGATAACATTGATGATTTGCATGTTGAATTGTTAGAAGATGAGATTAAGTCTTTGAAACTTTGAAGTTGAAAACTTGAAATCTCTAGGGTTGAGGAAGTGATGACTTGCATGATGAGTTACTAGTAGAGGAAAATCAATCATTGAAGAGTGAAGTTGAGAGACTCAAGAATATTCTTGAGAAGTTCTCAACTAGCTCTAAAACCCTAGATATGATATTGAATGCCCAAAGGGCAGTCTACAATACGGCCGGTATTGGTTACCGTCCTAAGGAACCCTCATTTGTGTCTCTCATGTCTAGAACTGACATGAGACAATCTAGACACCCAAAATTCAAAAGAAAGTTGTCAAGGCATGGGTGCCTAAGTCTTGTTTAGTTGATGCTTTAGGTCCCAAGGTTTGGGTACCTAAAACTTCTATTTTTCGAATTGTGTAGGTTATGATTGAGGGGGAGCATCTATCAACTTGGTTCGTTGATAGTGGATGCTCCAAACACATGACCGGGGATAGATCATTGTTTACCACACTTCACAAGAAAAGTAGAGGTAATGTATCATTTGGTAACAATGGTAGTCTTAAGGTCATAGGAATAGGAGACATTCAAATATCCGAATGTCTTAGAATCTCAAATGTCCTTCTAGTCAAGGGGATGAAATTTAATCTCCTAAGTGTGAGTCAATTGTGTGACACGGGTTACACAATTGATTTCCAACCAAGTCAATGTCTAGTTAGACAACATGACACCTTGGACACGGTACTAGTAGGAGCAAGAGTAGACAATATTTATCAAGTTTCATTTAAAAGTGCTACTAATGCTTTTGCTAAGTGTTTCATGTCAAAAGAAGAAGAGTCCACCCTTTGGCACCGGAGGCTAGCACATGTGAACATGAAGAACATCCGGAAGTTGGCCAACAAGGGATTGGTTCGTGGCTTACCAAGCATCAAGTATGAAAAGACAAACTTTGTGATGCATGTCAAATGGGTAAGCAAACAAAATTGGCACATAAAGGTAAAAGCGCTGTAAGTACTTCTACTGCATTAGATTTACTTCACATGGATCTATTTGATTGTAGTACTATCATATCATTGAATGGAAGTAGATATTGCTTTGTGATCATTGATGATTTCACTAGATATACATGGACTTACTTTTTAAAATATAAGGACCAAACCTTAGATGTTTTCATTTCTTTTTGTAGGAGGGTAGAAAATGAAAAATCATTAACAATTAAGACAATTAGGAGTGATCATGGAGGTGAATTTCAAAATCAAAGGTTTTTAGAATTTTGTCAAGATAGGGGTTATAGACATGAGTTCTCTACTCCTAGAACACCACAACAAAATGGTGTTGTAGAGAGGAAGAACCGTGTTCTACAAGAGGCTGCACGAAGCATGCTTAATGAGTACTCACTCCCGAGTTACTTATGGGCTGAAGCTGTAAATACAGCTTGCTATGTGCAAAATCGAGTCCTCATTCATAGGTTTTTAGGAAAGACTCCCCATGAGCTTTGGTTTGGGAAACACCTACGGTTAAACACCTTCGGGTGTTTGGTTGTAAGGTGTTCATTCTCAACACCAAGGATCATCTTGGAAAGTTCACAGCAAAGGCTGATGAAGGGATACTAGTCGGGTACTCCCTCGTTAGCAAAGCCTATCGAGTCTACAACAAGAAGTCTAGAATGGTTGAAGAATCTTCTGACGTTGTCTTTGAAGAAATTCCAAAAGTCAATGGTCAACCAGAAGATGAAGTCCAATTTGAACTTAGGAGACTAAGTTTGAATGAGAGTCCAAATGTTGTTGATGGTGATGAATCCGATGACGGTGAGCCTAGACAATCCATAGATCAGCCGGATCCTGAGGCTGACCTTGTGTCTAGTGAACCTATTCAAGAAGCACCACCAACACCAAGGCAAACTAGATTAGCCTCTAGTCATCCCCAAGACCAGATTGTTGGAGACATCCATCATGGGGTTAGAACTAGATCATTCTTCCGGAATGAGGCTAATGAAGTTGCCCTAATTTCCGAAATTGAACCTAGAAAAATTGATGAAGCATTAAATGATCCCGATTGGATTATTGCAATGCAAGATGAACTAGGTCAATTCGAAAGGAGTCAAGTTTGGGACTTAGTCCCTAGACCTAAGAAGACCACCATCATTGGAACCAAATGGGTCTTCAAGAACAAATTGAACCACAAGGGAGAAATCATTAGAAACAAGGCACGCTTAGTAGCCAAGGGCTATAGTCAAGTTGAAGGCCTTGATTATGATGAGACCTATGCACCCGTGGCACGATTAGAGTCCATTCGATTGATGCTTGCATTTGCAGCACATCGCGGATTCAAATTATACCAAATGGATGTCAAATCGGCCTTCCTAAATGGTTTGATTAGAGAAGAGGTCTATGTCGAACAACCTCCGGGGTTTGAGAGTACCGAATTCCCAAACCACGTGTTTAAGCTCAAAAAGGCACTCTATGGCCTTAAACAAGCACCCCGGGCTTGGTATGAGCGGTTGTCGACATTCCTAATTGAAAAGGGCTTCGTTAGAGGCCAAATAGACCCTACACTATTTCTACGAAGAGATGGTGACAATATTTTTGTAGCCCAAGTATATGTCGATGACATAATTTGTGGCTCAAACAATAGGGGCTATTTAAATGAGTTCATTGGACACATGGAGAGTGAATTTGAAATGAGTCTAGTGGGAGAATTGACTTTCTTCCTTGGACTTGAAATCAAGCAAACTCGCGATGGTATCCATGTGCACCAATCAAAGTATACACAAGAAATGCTTCGAAAATTTAACATGAGTGATTCAAAAGAGGTAACCACTCCCATGGCCACAAACACAAGATTAGACAATGATGAGAGTGGTAAACCCGTTGATTTAACTCAATATCGAAGCATGATAGGTAGTTTGCTATACCTCACAGCTAGTCGACCTGATATTCTTTTCGCTGTGGGTATGTGCGCTAGGTATCAAATTTGTGCCAAGGAATCTCACTTGATCGCTGTTAAGCGAATCTTGAGATATCTCAAAGGCACGATTGGAGTCGGTCTATGGTACCCCCGTACCGAATCATTTGATTTAATTGGCTATACGGATTCCGACTACGCTGGATGTAAGTTGGACCGGAAGAGCACAAGTGGGGGTTGCCAATTCTTAGGTTCGTCCTTAGTAAGTTGGTCAAGTCGGAAGCAACATTGTGTTGCTCTCTCCACGACCGAGGCAGAATATATCGCCATGGGAGAGAGCGTATCACAATTGTTGTGGATGATACATACTCTAGAGGACTATGGATTGAGTTACAAGGGTGTGCAAGTGTTATGTGATAACATTAGCACAATTAACTTAACCAAGAATCCAGTCCATCATTCTAGGACCAAACATATTGAGGTGCGTCACCACTTCATTAGGGATCATGTGGCTAGGGGAGATATTGTACTCTCGCATGTAGAGTCCAAATCAAATCTAGCTGACATTTTCACTAAACCACTCCCAGAAAATGAATTTAGTTTCCTAAGAAGGGAGTTGGGAATGTGTCGCGCTTCATGAATTTCAAAATGCTTTCAAACCCTTCATGATGATTTCGAAATTGTTGGGAAACAATTGGGTAACTTTGGGGACATCTCACACAAACTATAAGGTTTAACAAAACGTTTTTGTTTGCTAGATATGGGGTGAGATGTTAGGATCAACTCAATTTCTCAAAATGTCAATGCATCCCTTGAGAAATTAAGTTGACGAGATAATAATCACTTCGGTGACCAAGTATGGGGAAAACCAATGCATAACATATGTGTATTTGGCTCCATGATCATACTTGGACATTCCAATCAAGGCAACTTGATTGGAAACATGAATTTGGAACAAAACTTGATTGACTTTGCTTGAATGATTGTTGATTGAGTTTGACTCCACTTGGGTGGATCAAAGTGATTGTTGAACCTATAAGGACTTTAGATCCTTGTTCAAGGATCTATTTTAGTCATGAGATCATGTCCAAGTTCGATAAACTTCATCAGATCTCGTGGGAAAAATTCTGAAAATCTGAAACTGAATGTTTCAGATCGTATCAGGGAGTATCAGGAATCCTGATCGGTCACCGGACCGATCAGGCCTAGGGCTGATCGGTCTCCGGACCGATCTGGCTCCATCCTGCAACGATCGGTCCACAGACCGATCGGAGGGGCAGCAGTGACTTTCGAAATTTTGACCAAGTGTTCTGAGCTAGCCTGGATCGGTCCCCGGACCGATCTGGCACCCTATGGGGATCGGTCCACAGACCGATCAGGGGGCTCCCAGGTTTTTCTTCGGACCCTACTGTCCATGCCCTGATCGATCAGACGACCGATCAGGAGCGCGCCTGATCGGTCACTAGACCGATCAGGACCAGGTCAGTCCGATCAGGCTATATCCTGATCGGTCTGGGCGCTATCAGATCGAACGGTGATCCGTTCAATCGCATTAAATTCTGGTTGGTGGACCGATCCACCAACCGATTAACTTCGCGGAAAACTCTTCAGCGCCGAACCCTAGCGCCGAAACCCCTTACTCGCGCAATATTTGTGTCGTGCGAAAACTCTCCCAGCGTTCTCTTCTTCCTCGAGAGAGTCTCCGCGCGTGTAGTCCTAAGGAGTTCCTTCCGGGCTCTGTTTTCTTCCTGCTTCCTGCGATGTTTTCTCGCTGAAAGGCTTTACGATCTCTCTTGCGGCGGGTTTTCTCCTTGCGCAAGCTTGCTCTTCCAATCTCCAAAAACTTCACTAATGGCACCTAAGTAAGTTTTTGGCTTCGTTTTTTCTTTCAAAATAGTTCATAAACTATGTTTTGAAGCTAACCAAGTTTGGTGTGTTGTTCTTGGTGTGGTGCCGTGACCTTACTTTCTCACCATATGATCAAATCTTAATCCAAATGTGTTCCTTGATCATTGTGTCTTGATTACATTTTCTGATTGGGTCTTACCTTTCTCGATCAATTTGGTCTGATCTTATTCATGTGATTACTCTTTGATCAACTCGTGAATTGTTGTGATTCGACCTATATTTGTCTCAACATTGCCCAAATTGATTCCATTCTGTGTCATGATCAATTCAACTATTTAGAAAGTCTTCTAAGGGCAAGGAAGCTGCGGAGGGCAGTTCGAGGGGGAAGACCCCTTCTTCATCTGCACCTTCCAGAAGGCCACAGCCTTCTTCTAGCTCCTGGTTCCCAAATGCGGCTTGTAAACAGGCCTTCCAAGCAAGGACCTTCAAACTATTACCCTGCCGATCCATTGATGTCCCTTTCCTAACTGAGCACTGCCCCTCCGTCATGGAGATTGTCACTTTCTACAATCTGGGTTTTCTTCTTTCCTTGGAAAGAACTATCAATTACGACCTAGTCTCTGAATTCTACAATAATCTTCAGCAAGGTCCTCAGGGGGGCTTCGAGTTCACTACTCGAGTCGGCAAGATGAATCTTGATTTTTCTTATGAGATCTTGGCAGAGTATTTAGGTGGTCGACGATCACCGAATCTGTATTCGATCTACCCTGAACTTCCTGATCCTCTGCTAGCCCCATTTGCAGATGTTACCCCTGACTCCATCTATCAGCACTTTTTTGGTCATCCCCGCCCAGCCGGTCTTGATGAATTGGGTCCAGTTTTCCCTACTTTTGCAGCCCTACGACTTGCTCCAGTTGACTACGTCCTTTTCAAGATAATCACAAATTGCATCTTACCCATCACTTCAAAGCCTTTGACCGAGATCCGACCCTATCACTGCCTTATGCTCTACGGCATGCACCGTCAGATGGACTTCGACATCATGGAGAGCATTTTCCAGTCCATTCTATCTTATCGAGAGCCGAGTCGCCGCACAGTCTATATGCCATTTGGTCATATCATCACTGACTGACTTATGTCAGTTGGTGTTGATGTTACCAAAGGCAGGACCATGCCCATGGTCAAACAGGATTGTCGCCTGGGTCGACGTGCTTTTGCCAAGTCCGGCATTCTTATTCGTGAGCGCGACGGGGCGTTGGTGTGGAAGGATGGGCGAGGTCTCGGTGAGTTACCTGGCAGAGCACCACATTTTCAGGCACCACCCGATGTTGCTGCACCTCATGAGGCCCATGCTGCTGGCGATTACTACGATGAGCCCGAGCCAGATCTGCGCTGGCAGATTTCAGAGCTCGAGTGGACCATCCAGCAGGATCTTCACTTACGAGAGCTTCATCGAGAGGAGATCCGCTCAGAGTTCAGGTCATTCGATCGCCGATTGACCGGCGTAGAGTCTACTGTCTCTGGGGTCCAGGCATTGCAGCAGACGTGGTACGGAGAGTGGCGCCGCCATACATTTCCAGGGGATGCTCCTTCGGGCAGCGCTGCACCAGGATCTACTGATGCCACGATGGATGACCTCATGCACGATGACGATCCCCCCGCTGACGTTTGAGTTTGGATGTCCATTGCTTTTCCTGATGATCGGTGTATTTGACTGTGATACTTTTGGGCTGTATGCCCTATGACTTGCTTGTTGTGGTCTTGTGCCACACGTATTTTGATGCATATGTCTTGCATCTTGGATGTTTTATGACTTAAACTTTCTGACTTTGATGCATGTCTATTTTACTTTAGTATGCTTATTGTTGATGCTATGCTCTCTGCGTATTTGCTCCATAGCTATGTTCATGCTTATGATGCCATGTTCATATGATACATATGCTTGCTTTGTCATGCTTATATCTTACTGTCATATGTATTCATATGCTTTTCAAAAATCAAATTGTTGTTTGTTTGGGATACCCCTAGGGTTGAGGGGGAGTTGGTTTAAACTTAACAGCCTTTCAAGACCCCTTTTCGGTGTTCGACAAAGGGGGAGAGAATGTTGGTTGGTTAAGTTTAGGATGATCATGTTGTAGGGGGAGGATCTGGATTCCCCTATGATTCTAAATTTGAAAAACTTGATTGAGAATCCCTAAACTTAAAATCGGGTTGTCAAACAACAAAAAGGGGGAGATTGTTGATGCAGTCTGGCCCTGATTGTTGTTTTGGTGTTGACACCGATTTTAGTTTAGGTGGATGATTATTGATGATGGTCAAGTCCTGATCGGGGATCAGGCATGGTATGAAAATCCTAGCTTGGAGGGCTAGGTGTTGGAAAATCCTAACCTGGGAGGTTAGGTGTTGAAAATCCTAGCTTGGAGGGCTAGGTGTGTGAAAAGTCCTAATTCGGAAGAGGTGGGTGAAAAGTCCTAGCTTGGAGGGCTAGGTGAAAAGTCCTAACTTGGAGGGTTAGGTGCAAATTCCCATCTTGGAGAATTAGGTGAAAAAGTCCTGGCTTGGAGGGTCAGGTCCTAGCTTGGAGGGCTAGGTTTGGAAAAGTCCTAATTCGGAAGGGTTGGGTGAAAAGTCCTAGCTTGGAGGGCTAGGTGAAAAGTCCTAACTTGGAGGGTTAGGTGCAAATTCCCAACTTGGAGAGTTAGGTGAAAAATCCTTAGCTTGGAGGGCTAAGGTGGATGAAAACTTAGCTTGGAGGGCTAGGTTTTAGTCCCTGGATCGGTCTGGTGACCGATCAGGGAATCTGGCACGCTGCTCCTTCGTGGATCGGTCTGGTGACCGATCCAGCAATGACTGATCGGTCTGGTGACCGATCAGGGAGCACACAGTGAGGTTGGGAACCTACTGTGCTGCTCCTGATCGATCTGGTGACCGATCAGGGAGTATGCGATTCACCCACTGACTGGCTTCTGATCGGTCTGGTGACCGATCAGGGAGCAGACAGTGAGGTTGAGTTCCCGTGCGGATCTGCACCTGATCGGTCCGGTGACCGATCTGGCTCACTGTGCAGATCGTTCTGGAGAACGATCCAGCTTCGCGGGTTCCTCACTAAGATCGATCAGGACGGTGCCTGATCGGTCTGGTGATGATCTGATCGGACTGGTGACCGATCAGGAGACCCCCTGATCGGTCAGTAGACCGATCAGAAGGCTTGGGCTGAGAAACTCAGAAATCGCCCGATATAAGGGTGGATCGGTCCGGTGAACGATCCACAACCTGGGATCGGTCTGGTGATCGGTCCAGGAGAATCTCAAAGAAATCGCGATTTCTGATTGAGCGTTGGGGATCGATCAGGACGGAGCCTGATCGGTCTGGACCCAGCCTGATCGGTCTGGTGACCGATCAGGAGGCTCTCTGATCGGTCCGGTGACCGATCACTTTAATTCAAATTGCACTGTCAGACGCTCTGATCGCGCCTGACCATATCTGATTCGCTGCTGTTTGCTTCTGATATTTGATTTACTGTGTGATATACTGCTCTAACAGTCTGATTAAGCTGCAGGTGACAGGGGAGGATTCAAACACTCAAGGAGAGTCAATGGAGAACTTTCCTTGGAGCAGGTTTGTCCGTTTTTCCATCTCAGGTTGCAACGGCCGAGCTGCAGACTGGAGCTGAGACTGGAGCTTGGCTGAGGGAAGCTCAGGGAGTCCAGGGATAGCTCAGTGGTAGCTGGCGTTGGCAGATGAGTAGCTGGGAGCTGCAGGGATGGTGTCATCTGATGCTCGGTGGAGAAACAAAAGAGAGTAGAAGACTTCGGCTGAAGCAGAGAAGTGTTCGACAGTTTCAGTGTTGAGCTTGCTGAAGTTCTTGCTGCACCTTGTGTTTCTCCACAACTTGCTTGCTGTGTTCCTGAAGTCTTCATCACTTTGAGCAAGCAACTGCAATCGAGAAGCAACCAACTCTTACGTGAGTGCTGGGAGGAAAGAACAAGGAGCTTGGAGTCCAACAGTGAGAAGACACGAAGGAGGGAGTCCTTGCGTGAGATCGTCGCTGGGTGGAGCTCGGGATAAGCTCGATGTGTTCTTGTCCTTGCTAGGTGCTGAGTAAGAGTATTCTCTGTGTTTCATTAAGCTTAAATCTATATCCTTGTTTGAAACGCTGTGGAGAGGTTTCTCCACCGAGAAGGAGGTTACATTATATCCGGTGAACACCGGGGCTTGATCTGCCGACGATCAAGGGATCGCCTACCTTAAGGGTACGCCAAGGAGTTGGGGCAAGTTATCCCCGAACCTTATAAACCCTCTTGTTAGCGATCTTGGTAGTTGTCTTTGTTTGCTTTTATTTCTGTTTTTAGTTTACTGCACTGCTTCGTTTTCCATTGCTTCTTCCGCTGTGCTACTAACAAAGTTAAGTGCAGAAATTTGATTTGTGTCTAAGTCGAAGAGATTGGCTATATTCACCCCCCCCCCCTCTCTAGCCATCCGGTTTCCAACACAACTATGCTCATTTCAAATTCATTTTCCATTATTTTAACGAATTCTTTTAAAAAATTAGAGTTGGTGGACCCAAAGATTATGTCATCGATGTAGATTTAGGCAATAAATATTTCTTTTCCTAATGTTTTAATAAATAGGGTTGAATCGATTAGTCCTTGTTTAAATTCTTTAGAAATTAGGTAAGTGGATAAGCGTTCATACCAGGCCCTAGGTGCTTGTTTTAGTCCATAAAGTGCTTTGGTAAGTTTGTAAACGTGGTCAGGTCTTTCTAAGTCCTCAAAACCAGGGGGTTGTCCTACATAGACTTCTTCCTTAATGAATCCATTTAGAAAGGCTGACTTTACATCCATTTGGTATAGTTTAAATCCTTTATGGGATGCAAAGGCCAATAACATGGACTTAAGTCTAGCTACCGGGGCATAGGTTTCGTCATAATCTAACCCTTCGACTTGACTGAATCCCTTCGCTACTAAGCGGGCTTTATTTCTGACTATTTCTCCTTGATCATTTAACTTGTTCCAAAAAACCCACTTAGTGTCAATGACGGATTTGCCCTCAGGTTTAGGTACTAACTCCCAGACTTGGTTCCTCTCAAATTGGGCTAATTCTTCTTGCATAGCTATGATCCAATCAGGATCAGGTAGGGCTTCCTCTATAGTCTTAGGTTCTATTTTTGAAATCATTGCTATCTGACTAAGGATTCTATAGGAAGATCTAGTTCTGACTCCTAGAGTTGGATCACCCATAATTTGATTGGTTGGGTGACTAAGTCTGGGTTTCTTGGTTTTTCTAGAACTTGGTTCAGCCTCAGGTCCGGCTGGTCGGTTTGGTTCACTATTTGATTCAGCTATTTGATTTGGTTCAATTATTGGTTCAATAGTTAGTTCAACTGACTCATTAGTTAGTTCAATAGTTAGTTCGTTTATGGGTTCAATTAAGGATTCAACAGCTTGTTCATTATCTTCTTGATCAATATTTGATGAAGTATTATCTGATTTTGAGTTGATTTCTTCATCAAATATTAGATTTGTTGTTTCTTCAATTTTCTTAGTCTGTTTGTTGTAAACCCTATAGGCTCTACTTGTGGTTGAATATCCTAGAAAGATACCTGGGGTTGATTTAGACTGGAATTTACCTAGATAATCCTTGGTGTTTAGGATATGGACTTTGCACCCAAAAACCCTTAGACAGTGTAGGTTTGGAAGTCTATGGTAGTATAATTCATAGGGTGTTTTGTTGTGTCGTTTGTTAATCAGGACCCTATTTTGAATGTAGCAAGCCGTACTAATTGCTTCTGCTCAATATTAGGTGGCTAGGTTAAATTCATTGAGCATAGCCCTAGCGGCTTCCTGTAGAGTTCTATTTCTCCTTTCGACTATCCCATTTTGCTTGGGGGGTTCTACGACATGAAAATTCATGTATGTACCCATTTAACTTACAGAATTCCTCGAACCGTTGATTTTCAATTCTCCCCCGTGGTCACTCCTAAGTCTTTTGATTTTAGTATCGTTTTGATTTTCAATTAACTTACAAAATTCATTAAATAGGTTTAGGGTTTCATCTTTGGTCTTTAGAAACCTAACCCAGGTAAACTTAGAGTAATCATCAACTATTACTAAGCAGTACTTGTTTCCACTTAGTGACTTGGCTCCATGTGAATCAAATAGGTCAAGGTGCAGGAGCTCAAGTGTGGTTTGAGTTAGATCAGATTGGATTAGTTTGTGATTAGACCTGGTTTGTTTACCTTGATTACAAGATTCACATATTAAGTTTTCTTGATTCTTAATTTTAGGGATACCTTTAATTAGGCCAATTTGGGCGGTTTTTGAAATAATTCTTAGATTAGTGTGACCTAATCTCCTATGCCAGAGGTTAGATTATTCTAACTGAGTTAACATACATTTAGGTACTAGGGGTAGATTTATAGTGTAAACATTATTTTTCCTAGTGCCCTTAAGCATGATTTCTGAGTCTTGCAGGTTTGTAATCAGGCAGTTAGAATTGTTGAAGGTAACTACATAACCAGAATCACACAACTGACTTATGCTAAGTAAGTTGAAATTAAAATTTTCAACCAAAAGTACTTTCTTAATAACAAAGTCAGATTTAAGTTCAATATTACCTGACCCAATTACCTTGAGTGTAGCATTGTTCCCAAATGCCACTGAGACTAGGTTTTTGAACTTGAGTTTGGTGAATTTCAATTTATCTCCAGTCATGTGTCTGGAGCAACCGCTATCCAACATCCATTGGTCCAAATCTTTATGTTCCTACACATAAAGAGTTTTGTTGATTTGGATTCCAATTAGAATCAGGAATAGCCTAAATTGATTTTCATAGCCTAGTCTATCTCACCCAATCTAAGGTTATCAATCACGTTAGCCTTACAGGTTTTGTAAGACAGGTTTTGGTAGGTAATATTATTTTGAAAAAATTATGATTTATTTTGAAAAACTTAAATTAATTTTGAAAATAATTAAATTTATTTTGAATAAAAAAAATGTTTGAATCTACACGTAACTGAAAATTTGTGTTAGATTTAATTTTTACAAAGAATATTTTGAATTGAATTTCAGAAATCGGCTTCCAGGTCTTGGCGAGGCACTAGACCTTCTTTGGCCATAGCCTTATTGGATCATCAACCCTTTCCTTGACAAAGCCTTTTAATGAAAGTTCATTTTCAAAATTATTATTTGAAAAATTCTGGTCTAACTAGTTTGGGTCTTGGATCGGTAGCTTCGGCTAGTTTCACCAGTCTAAAGAGACCAAGTAGAGTATACTTGACCTTATTAGAATTGGCTTCCCTAACGTACTATCATCTCACCTCCTCCCAATATTATATTGTCAAATTTTAGTTAAGTTGGTTCAGTCCTTAAACTAACCAGTCCTAA
>JAGFNQ010002268.1:0-56327 GCA_024364735.1 Boesenbergia rotunda
TAACCTGTAACCACCTCTGGCAGCGACATTGAAAGGGCCACATACATCACTATGTATGAGTCCTAACAAGTCTGTCGCTCTTTCGCTATGTCCACTAAAGGGAGTCTTAGTCATCTTGCCTAGAAGGCATGACTCGCATGTCTCATATGACTCAAAATCAAATGAGTCCAGCAAACCATCCTTATGGAGCTGGGACAAGCGACTCTCATTTATGTGGCCTAAGCGACAGTGCCAGAGATAGGTTGGGTTCAACTCATTTGATCTCAACCTCTTGGTATTCACGTTATAGATAGGGCTCTCTAAGTCTAGAATATAGAGGCCATTCATCAGATGTGCGCTACAATAGAACATATCCTTTAAATAAACAGAACAACATTTGTCCTTTATTATGAATGAAAAACCTTTGTTATCTAAACATGAAACTGAAATGATATTCTTTGTTAGTACAGGTACATAACAACAGTTATTCAATTCCAGTACAAGCCCAGAGGGTAGAGATAGAAAGTAAGTCCCTATAGCAACAGCAGCAACCCTTGCTCCATTGCCTACTCGTAGGTCCACCTCGCCCTTGGCCAATGCCCTGCTATTTCTCAGCGCCTGCACATTAGTACAAATGTGAGAAGCACACCCAGTATCTAATACCCATGATGTAGAAATAGAAAGGTTGACTTCTATAACATTTATATCTGAAGTAGAAGTCTCACTTCTCTTCTTCTTCAGATCTTCCAGGTATACCTTGCAGTTCCGCTTCCAATGCCCAGTCTTACCGCAGTGGAACCAGGTAGCATCCTTAGCAACCCCACCTTTAGGTTTGAGTGTTGAAGAGCTGGCTTTGCCCTTGGTTTGGGTCATACCATTACCTTTGGGCTTCCACTTGCCCTTACCCTTGCCCTTTTGTACCATTAGGACGGTACTGGACTTGGCAGTGGTGAGATTAGGCTCAGCAGTTCTTGACATGTTGAGTATCTCGGGCAGTGGTTTGTCTAATTCGTTCATGTTGTAGTTCATGACGAATTGACGGTAACTCACCGGCAACGATTGCAGGATCAGATCGGTAGCCAGCTCTTGGCCCAAAGGGAACCCCAACCTCTTGAGGTTCTCGACGTACCCAATCATTTTGAGTGCGTGAGTTCCTACAGAGGTTTCCTCTTTCATCTTGCATGAAAAGAGGGCCTGAGTCACTTCAAACCTCTCATGCCTTGCCTGCCCTTGATATAGTTGCTTGAGATGGCCAATCATATCAAAAGCATTCATTTTCTCGTATTGCTTCTGAAGCTCAGGAGACATACAACATAGCATTAGGCATGACACGTCTAACGCGTCATCTAGATGCTTCTGATGAGCATCTCTAACACTACGAGCGGCAGAGGCTGGTGGTGCATCAGGAACTGCTTGCTCCAGAACGTACAGCTTACGTTCCTGCGTGAGGACTATCCTCAGATTCCTGTACCAGTCCAGGAAATTAGCTCCTAGGAGCTTGTCCTTCTCAAGAACAGATCGTAGAGAGAGAGTGTTCATGTTTGACATGGTAATCTACAACATAAAATGCAGAAAATAAATATCCACCATTGTATCATATTTTATTTATCATTTAACTAGGCCTTTAATTAAATGATGCTCCCACTGAATTATAAGGCTTTGGTAGAATCGAGTCATAGATGTGGTAAAACCACACTACTAGATCCACACCAACTAATTATAATTCTCGTAGGTCAAGATCCACATCATACTACGCCTTGAGTTAGCTTTGGCTAAATCGCCCAAGACTTAGTATGATCGGTAGGTACTAATTACCAATTACATCTCTATGCAACTCTTGTTTATAGGATCAAGAATTAACATTTATGAATAATCTTGAGTTAGCTTTGGCTAAATCTCCCAAGACTATTGATAAATGCAATCTTGTCCTACCTTTCCAACTATTGGAGTATGCCTATAGTTAGGCTCGATCCAATTGAGCTAACTAGTTACTCAATCTAATTGAGCTCAATCTAACCCAAGCGTGATAGGCGGGACCAAGGTTGTCCCTCCGCATCCCACCAAGATTAAATGCATTGCTCTGCTTTGGCAGATTCAACAATCGCATATGATCGTGGTAGTGATGGGTATCAAGGCTCGTTAGGCATATACGAGTTGATTTCGATTTAGATCTAATCTAATCGATGATGTGCATCGTATTTAGGCATTTATTAAATCTAATTTAACCTAAATGTGTATTAGGTGCACATCAAGATGTGGTTCCCACATTACATGTGCATCACATACACTCATGTATATTCTATTCTATACTAACATGCATCACATACATATAAGGAAAAATAAAATATACAAGAAAATTAAAGTGTGATTAGTCATGGCCCTACTAAGATCTTCTCAAGCCAATGAGAAGATCCTTTGGTCAACCTAGGGTCTAGGCAGCAGCTTCTCCAAGCTCCTCCTTCCAGAACCCCATGTGTTGTCGGCTTGCTTCCCACGAGTCCGTCTTCTCCAGAATTTCCTTCATCTTCAATTTTGTACATTACAAAATTTATACTCGAGTTACATTCGAGTCTTAAACTAATTTTAACAGAAATAATAAATAAAAGGCCGACACGCAGGTCGCAATCACAATACAACACACACAACACAAATAACGGCACGCAGGCCGTAATATGAATTACACACATATTTTAATCTAATTAAAATAGGGTCTTGGGCCATGACCATCACACTACTGTACATAATTCAAAATTATGTATTTTACAGAAATTTATCTAATTTTTCTATGTATTTTACGAATTTTATGAGTCACAACTCCACGGCGGTCCCGTTAAGCGGGTTTCGGGCACAATCACGTGACAAGGCCCCTTGCGGGGTTAGGGGCGGTGCCCCTACTCACGAAATTAATTTCGTGAGTGTCGTATCACGATCTAACAGTGCCTAACCCGCTGTCCCAAAATCTATTTGGGCGAAACTTGCCGTTTCGGAGAAGTTTTTCTCGGTGGTCGAAGTGTACAAGTGCTTCGCACTCGTTGCTTCGCCTCTACGAGAAAAATACTCACAAAATCCTAAAAATTAGAAAAATTACAGAATCATAAACTACTCTAAATTTTGTATCTCATATAAAAAAAATAAATACGTGCTTCGCACGTGGCTCTGATACCACTGTTGGGTTTTTCGGGCCACGAAAACCGCCTTTTCGCGTCGCAGAAACCCCGAGAACCCAAAGCCATGGATCTCGTGCGAAGAAAAATTCCGAAACAAAAATCACGTATTCATTTTATGCTCAAAACTCGATCTACTCCTAGATCTAAAGAGGGATAAACCATTTTACCTTTGGTGCGTGCCCCGCTTAATCCCGCTCGCTCCTTTTGGATGTCGGATCTCTAGGACGTCAAGTGCCGTCCCTCTAGAAGTATCCACGCGAACAAAGTGGATGGAGGAAACCCTTTAGGTGTGCTAGCACCTTTCAAGGGTTTGGCCAAGAGGAGAAGAAGAAGAAGAGCACCAACACTTCGAGGAGGAAGAAGAGAAGACACACAATAAGAAAAATGGAACAAAAACTTGGTTTTGTTCTCTCATTGTGGCCGGCCACATAATGGCCATTAATGGTCATTAAGTGGCCGGCCATAACCCCCTTTCAATTTGAATTCAAATTCAAATGGGGGGTTACAACCTTTGGAGATGATGTGGAGCATCATCATTGGTCAAATACCAAGCCAAGTCATCACTTGGTCAAGTCAAGGTGAGGTGGCCTTTTGGTCAAGTCAAACTTGACCATTAATCTTCCTTGATGAGGTGGCATCCATACTTAATGCTCTTGATGATGTGGAGCATCATCAATGGTTGGCTCCATGCCAATTCATCACCATGATGTGGCATTAAGTCAAGTCTAACTTGAGGTGGATTTGGGTCAAGTCAAACTTACCTTTTATGGACTTTCCATATTTAGTCATGTCAAACTTGACTCCATTTCTTCTCCCATGTCAAGTCTAACTTGAAGTGGAACCAAGTCAAGTCAAACTTGATTTGGATTTGGGTCAAGTCAAACTTGCCTTTTATGGACTTTCCATATTTAGCCAAGTCAAACTTGACTTCATTTTTTCTCCATCTATTTGTTCTTTGTGTGTGACCCTATAGGTTCTTGTAACGTTGGCAATGCTTCTAACCTCTTAGAAACATAAGCAATGAGCGGTATCTAGTAACACATCATTGCTACCCAAGTTACAAGAATGTTGAGATCCAACATCACCAATGTGACTACTAATTATGACTTTCATAATATGTGACAATGTCCTTCTATCGTCGATATCTAGATTGATCTTCTATGAAGCATAGACCGTGTCATCCTCCAATCAATCTATGTGTCTTGAACTCCAAGTAGACTCACTATAATTAAATAAGCTCAATATCTCATATTGCCTTATTTGGGCATGACCATGCACTTAGTGATCTCACTCTATCAAGACTATGATATCTCTCCCGTCATATAGGAGGGATAGATCCCATCTACATCACTCACATCCCTCCGCATAATTTGTTACATACCCAGTAATCGCCTTTATAGTCCACCCAGTTACGGGTAACGTTTGACAAAACCAAAGTACATAACTCCTTATGTAGGGAACTATGGTGACTTCAGGTCCAAGGACTAATAGTCATACTAATAGTCACATGAGAAAGTATATGAGACTCATATAATGATCCATGATACTTTCTCATGGTGGGTCATTCAGTATACATTCTCCAATGCATACTCATGTGTCAACTTGATATCTCATATCCATGACTTGTGAGATCAAGTCATCGTGTTGACCTACATGCTAGTCTCTATGCATTAACATTGTCCCTGAATGTTAATACTTGACTAGGAATAATTAAGAGTAGTGTTCTCTATATCATCTCACTATTGATTCAACCAATCGATTGATATAGATATGAACCTACTACCAAGGACGTTATTACACTTAGTTATTTGGCACCAATACAAGTAAGTATAATAACCATAATCAAATGCCTTTATATATATATATGAAATATGATACAATGAGTCTATACAACAACCATCACATGATTGGCTCTAGGGTTCTCACTAACAACTTAACCATCCTCACTCTCCACCTTCACCGAAAAGGGTGTAGACAGGTTGTTAAGTTTAAACATACTCCCCCTCAACCCTAGGGGTTTCTCAAAATAAGATAAGATTTGATTTATTTTGAAAACATATGAAAACATGTGATAAAGATAGAGCAATATCACTAGTAGAATTTCCGGTATTTACTTCGGCGATAATTACTTCGGCGATATTTAATGATGAAGTAATATATTTTAATAAACTTCGATAATAAAATTGACGTAGTAAATATAGTTTTAGACTTCATAGAATAAAAAAAATAGACTTCTTCTAAAATTTTTAATAATTATTACTTCGCAATTTGTATTTAATGAAGTAATACAGTTTACAATAAAATTTATAATTTTAATTGGCGAAGTAATAAAATTGAACCGATTAAATAAAATAAAATCTGAACCGGTTTTTCTCTCGCTCGCAATTAATATTCCTAATTTTTTCCCGCTCCCAAGCTAATCCCCTATTTCGCTTGGCGCTAAATTTCTCCCGCTCCGGCTAATTAATCCCGTAATATTTTCTTCCCACCGCGCGCACTTAACCTAAATTCTATCAGCCGCGCCGATCGCTTCGCTTTTGCTTCTCCCGCTTCGACCTAATTTTCTGCCGCGCGCGTCACTCCATCTCCAAGCGATCGGCGACCTAAGAGCGATCGGCGACCTAAGGTTCTCCATCTCCAAGCGATCGGCGACCTAAGGTTCTCCATCTCCAAGCGATCGGCGACCTAAGTTTCTCCATCTCCAAGCGATCGGCGACCTAAGGTTCTCCATCTCCAAGCGATCGGCGACATAAGGTTCTCTATCTCTAAGCGATCGGCGACCTAAGTTTCTCTGCCCTGCTCTTCTCTGCTCTGCTCTGCTCTGCTTCGGCGACCTAGGTTGCTTCTGCTTCGCCTTTTTGCCATCTTGAGGTTGGTGATCTTGAGGTTGCTTTTGCTTCTGCTTCTGCTTCGGCAATCGCCTTTTTGCTTCGGCGACCTATTTTCTTCTCTGCTCTGCTTCTGCGACCTAAGGTTCTTCTGCTTCTGCTTCGCCTTCTGCTTCGGCGACCTGCTTTTTTGCCATCTTGAGTAGGAAATGTCATGTGAGGCATGAATTATCAATTATCTGGCGACACTACATATTTTACACGTTATTGTAACTCTAGATGCATTTATCTATTTAAATAGGTTGGTGATAAATTAAAATTAATATCTTTTTTTAACTTTACAACGTGCGTTCATATTAAAATCTGTTTATCTCAACTTGATGATTTTGTTGTCGACTATCCTTGTGCTGTAGATAAGAAGATTGTTCCGAAGGTGGCTAATGATGTGAAACTAATAAGTTCCGGCAAAGTGTTAGAGAACAACAAGACCATTGCACAATGCAGATCCCCTTTTGGTGAAATTCCTACAGGGATTATCACCATGCATGTCGTCGTCCAACAATCCTCGTCTAAAATTAAAACAGGTGAGTTGGATTTTCCAGTAAGTAGTTTTCCACATTTTTGAAAATTCCACGGTTTTATACGGATTTTACGGAATAATGGCAAGAGTGCGTAGTTGGTTTTATAATACAATTCAAAGAATCTTTAGATTTCAATTTTGTGTTCTGCTTATTCATTTTGATTCTCCCACCAGAAAAGAAGATCGAGGAATTGCCGAAGAAGACTTTCTGCTCTTGTTCGATATTGTAGAACAACGAGCCACTTGTAGCCCGCCAACAAAAGACGTTCTTTGCTTGAAGTCAGCTGCCATCTCTTTACTTTGTAAGCTTTTTCACAATTTTTGTGTACGTACGTTTGCTATTTCTACCAAAGCAGTTAGATCTACATTCTACAACACGCAAAGAAAGTGCCCCAGAAGAAAAAGTGAGTTAATTTGTCTCAAAGGTAAGGTACCTTTGCTGTCTCCTAGTTTAGTACAATTCTTCTTGTTTGTAATTCAACAAGATATTCATAAAAATTCAAAATTAAATCATGTCGATCTGTGTTTATCGGCATTATACTCATGCCATGCCTTGCCTAATGGATTTTGGGTACCTTTGCTGTCTCCTAGTGTCTATTGATGTTGTCTTAGATGAAGAAGCAGAACTTTCAATCCCAATTAAGTCAGGACCAAAAATCATTAATGATGCAATTGGAGTTGTAATTGGTTGGCCAAAAGAGTTGGTAATTTTTCCAACGATAAAGGTAGTTTAAATTTTGTGTTTGTAAATATTATATACGTTGCTTGGACAATGATTTACTTATATGAATATTTTAAATTGTAGAAAAAGGGGAAACCTCAACCATTTACTCTGTCGGATGTTCCTGGTCAGCGCGACAAGTTCAAGGATATTGAGAAAATATTACCTATGGCATGCAAGTATATTTATTCTCATGTTGTTAGATTCATGAATGAATCGGAGAGCATATACATTTGCTCTGTATTTGCATATTTATATTTTTTTGGAACTTGTATATATCTTGAAACATTTCTAACTGAGTTATATAATATTTGAGTGCAGTTATCTCTACAAATATTTGAGGGACGAAGACAGAGCTGATGTCTTTTTATTTATGGATCCCGACTACATACCTACATGTCCACTTGGCAAAGATGGTCGTAACTTATCACAAAATATTGCTGATCACTTAAAAGCAATGTGTAGAGATAGCATTTGCCTCATCCCATATAACACTGGGTAATATTTTAGCTATTTATTGATTTTTTATTACATACTAGTCAATGCTATATTTTCATTTTTCCAGGTACCATTGGATTTTGACTATCGTCAATGAAGATAAAGATATGATATATTTATTGGACTCTATGTCAAACAAAAATCGCGATGATGCATGGAAAACTATAGTGACCAAGTAAATAGTAAATTATGTTGATTTCTAATGCATTCACTTATAAATATGGAAAAAATAACTTTGTTACTTTTTAAAATGTAGTGGGGTCAAGATGTATAATGCTTCAAAGGGTATCTCTAAAAGACCAGGTTTTAAACAATTAACGGTATGTATTGTGCTTATGTATGAAGATATGAATGAGTGATTCTTATAACTTGATTGTGACCATTACATTACCTTTTATATTTCATTATAGGGTAATCTAAAACAAAGTGGTTCAATTGAATGTGGATATTGTGTGATGAGGTACATGAAAGAGATAGTAGAATGTGAAAATCCACAGTTGGAGAGGATGGTAATATTTTTTTGTATTATATGCTTTGGTTTATAATTGAGATAAACTATTACAATTGGATGAATCTAATGTATTTTGTATTTTTGCTTAAAAGTTTGCAGGAATAATCAAGGATCAATATTACCAACAATCCGAATATGATGATGTTAGAAGTGAATGGAGTGAATTTGTCTACTCATATGTAGGTGTCTAAATTGGTGATGTACTTAGGATACATATTTTGATCTTTCATTATGGATTTTGGATATACTTGTGGATATATATTTTAGTTATATATACTTGTGGATTTGTGGATATGTACTTGTGCATTGATGGATTCGTTGATATATATTTATCATTTTGAATGGATAATTGTTTAATTTTAATGAAGTAAAAATAATTTTTACTTCACTCTTTTATTAAATTAGTGTGGTGGTAATTGACATTTACTTCATTAGACTAAAATTATATTGTAATAAAATATGATTATTTACTTCGATAATAAATTTTAATGGTGAAGTAATCAAAAATAAAATACTTCATCCATTTGAATTGTGATGAAGTTAAAAAATATATTTACTTCATCACAATTTAATAATTGTGAAGTCGTTACAAATCTATTGCCTCTGTATCATACAAAATAACGAAGTCTTTACAATCGATTACTGTGCCAATAAACGTATATGATGAAGTAATATAATACTATATACTTCGATAAATATAAATACTGGCGAAGTTATAAAATATATTTGCTTCGATAATTAATATAAACTGTGAAGTTATATATCATCTATTACTTCGTCGCATTACAAAACTACTAAAGCAACAAATATTTTTTTACTTCGACGATTAATTTAAACTGTAAAGTTATATATCATCGATTACTTCGGCACTTTACAAAACCAACAAAGTAAAAGACAAGTTTTTACTTCAGAATCGGTCAAAATCTGAACCGGATTGCCTCTTTGAACCGGTAAAAGACTTCGCTAATTTCATGGATATGACTTCGGTTATATGGCGAAGTAAAATAACCTCTTTTTTACTTCACGTGCGTCTACTTCGGTAATTATCTATCTATGACTTCGGTGAATATACGAAGTATATGCCGGAAATTCTACTAGTGTATATGTAGCAATCACATGTATCACATGAACATGAAATAGCAATAATCTAGCAATAAGCATAGAATAGCATGAAAATAGGCATAAGGTCAGATGCATCATAGAACCAAAACAAAATAGTCAAGTGCAGCAAAAATCCAGGACAGACAAATAGTTGACGCATATCAATGCATCAAAGTATAGTCAACACCACCATCAAGATATAACATGCAAAACAGTCAAATCTCCATCCAACAGAGTACAACCATAGTCAATCGTCGGCGAGGCGGGGGGGGGGGGGGGGGGTTATCGGCCTGCATGGAGTCATCATCATGTACAAAGGACCCCGGTGCAGCACTGCCAGAGGGCATCTCCAGGAAATGTGTGCCGGCGCCACTCGTCATACCAAGTCTGCTGCAGAGTACGGACCCTCGAGACATCGGACTCCACCACGTGCAGTCGGTGATCAAAGGATCGAAACTCTGACCGGACCTCCTCATGCCAGAGCTCCCTCAAATGAAGATCACGCTGGACGGTCTGATCCAGCTCTGAAATCTGCCAGCGTAGATCTGGATTCGGCTCATAGTCATAGTCAGTAGCAGCAGCGGGAGCCTCCTGATGTGCAGCAGCATCTGCTGGTGCCTGAAAGTGTGGGCCCCCCTAGGTAGCTCGCCTAAACCCCGCCCGTCCTTCCATACAAGAGTCTGATCGTCCAGCCCAACAACAATACGAGATTTGGCTAATGCGCATTTGCCCAATCGGCAATCCTGTCTAACCATGGGCACTGTCCTGCCCTTAGTCACATCAACACCTACTGACATAAGCCAGTCTGTGATGACATGACCGAACGACATATACACAATGCGACGACTGGGCTCATGATAGGAAATGATGGACTGAAAGATGCTCTCAATAATGTCAAAGTCAAGGCAGCGATGCATGCCATAGAGCATCAAGCAGTGGTAGGGTCGGATCTCAGTTAAGGGTTTTGAGGTGATCGGCAAAATGTAGTTGGTGATTATCTTGAACAGAACGTAATCAGAAGGGGAAAGTCGGAGGGCCGCAAAAGTCGGAAAGTCGGGCCCTAACTCATCAAGACCAGCTAGTCGAGGGTGGCCAAAGAAGTACTGATAGATGTCATCGGGGGTGACGTCCGCAAAAGGAGGCAATAAGGGGTCAGGAACCTCTGGGTAAATAGAATAAAAGTTCGGCGATCGACGAGCGCCAAGATACTCTGCCAGGATGTCATAGGAAAAATCAAGGTTCCACTTCGCTACCCGGGTCGTGAATTCAAACCCTCCTTGAGGGCCTTGTTGCAAGTTATTATAAAATTCGAAAACAAGGTCATAGTTTATGGTCTGTTCGAGGGAAAGAAGAAAGCCCAGGTTGTAGAAGACAATTATCTCCATAATGGAGGGACAGTGCTTAGACAGAAAAGGACCATCAATGACCGGCAAGAAAGCAATTTGAAGGTTCGAGACTGGAATGCTTGCTCACAAGCAGCGTTGGGGAATCTGGAACTTGAAGAAGGCTGAGGCCTTCGTGAAGGGGAAGATGAAGAAGGGCCTTCGCCCTTGGACCCTTCAGCGGGTTCCTTTCCCTTAGATGATCTTCTAAAGGATGAAATAGGTCATGGCAACAGATTTGATCAAGATTAGCAGATCGAACATCGAGAAGATCATGTCACTGGTTGATAATCATGGCATAAATTAAAGGATCACAAGATTAAGGTTTGATCAGATTGGTCAAGACATGGTTTAATCAATGAACCAATCAGTGAACATAAGGGTTAAGGTTCATGATAAGGTCACGGCAGGGAAAAGGTCACACCACAAAAAGAAAACATATTATGATTAGCCCAAAAATCATGATAACTGAAGTAATCAGTAGGATACACTGAAACAAAAACTCACTTAGGTGCCATTGTTGAGTTGATTGGAGACACTCTCTGATCCTTGCGCAAGAAAGGATCTCAACGCAGGGGACGAGCTCGCAGCTAGCAGTTGCTGAGAACACCAACAACAAGAAGAAGAACTCTCACGCACAGCAAGAGGAAAGAGATCGCACGCACAAGTAAGAAGGAGAAGAGGGGTTTCGGCGCTAAGGGGTTTCGGCGATGGGTGGTTTTGGTCGGCTAGGGCTTGGGAGTAAGGGAAGGAGGGAGTTATTAGGTTGGTGGATCAGTCCACCAACCGTAATTTAATGTGATCGAACGGATCACCGTTCGATCTGAGAGCGCCCAGACCGATCAGGCTCCAGCCTGATCGGACTAGCCTGTTCTTGATCGGTCGGGGTGACCGATCAGGGAGGCTCCTGATCGATTGGCTGATCGATCAGGAAGCGAACAGTGGGTTTTCGAAATCTTCTGTGAACCTCCTGATCGGTCTGTGGACTGATCCACACAGTGAGCCAGATCGGTCTGTGGACCAATCCAGGCCAACACAGAGAGATTGCAGAGGGGTATCGTAATTCGGCTGGATCGGTCAGTTGGACTGATCAGACATGCTCCTGATCGGTCCGGTGATCGATCAGGCTCCCTGAATTTTCCTGATACGATCTGAAACTTTTAGTTTCAGAACCCCAAACGATATCTGATAAGATCAGATAGAAAATATCGAACTTGGAAGTGTTCCCATGACTATAATTGATCCTTTAATAAGAATCAAAGGTCCTTATGAGTCTAACAATCACTTTGCTCCACCCAAGTGGAGTCAAACTCAATCAACAAACATTCACCCAATTTCAACCAAGTTTGTATCCAAATAAGGTTTCCAATCAAGTTTCCTTGATTGGAATGTCCAAGTATGATCATGGAGCCAAATACACATGTGTTATGCATCGGTTTTCCCCATACTTGGTCACCGTAGTGATTTTTATCTCGTCAACCAAATCTCTCAAGGGATGCATTGACATTTTGAGAAATTAAGTTGATCCTAGCATCTCACCCCATTTCTAGCAAACAAAAAATGTTTTGGTAAACCTTATAGTTTGTGTGAGATGTCCCCAAGTTACCCAATTGTTCCCAACAATTTGAATTGATCATGAAGGGTTTTGAATGCATTTCAATCCTATGAAGCTCGACACATTCCCAACTCCCTTCTTAAGAAACTAAATTCATTCACGGGGAGTGGTTTAGTGAAAATGTCCGCTAGATTCGATTTGGACGCTACATGTGAGAGTACAATGTCTCCTCTAGCAACATGATCTCTAATGAAGTGGTGACGCACTTCAATATGCTTGGTCCTAGAATGGTGGACTGGATTCTTTGTTAAGTTGATTGTGCTTATGTTGTCACACAACACTTGCACACCTTTGTAACTTAATCCATAGTCCTCTAGTGTATGAATCATCCACAACAATTGTGATACGCTCTTTCCCATGGCGATATATTTTGCCTCGTTCGTGGAGAGAGCAACACAATGTTGCTTCCGACTTGACAACTAACTAGTGATGAACCTAGGAATTGGCAGCCCCCACTTGTGCTTTTCCGGTCCAACTTGCATCCAGCATAGTCGGAATCGGTGTAGCCAAGCAAATCAAATGACTCTGTACGGGGGTACCACAGACCAATTCCAATTGTGCCCTTAAGGTATCTCAAAATCCGTTTAACAGATATCTAGCGCACATACCCACAGCAAAAAGTATATCAGGTCGACTAGCTGTGAGGTATAGCAAACTACCTATCATGCTCCGGTATTGAGTTAAGTCAACAGGTTTACCACTCTCATCATTATCTAATCTTGTGTTTGTAGCCATGGGAGTGGTAACTTCCTTTGAATTACTCATGTTAAATTTTCGGAGCATCTCTTGAGTATACTTTGATTGGTGCACATGGATTCCATCACGAGTTTGCTTGATTTTAAGTCCAAGGAAGAAAGTCAACTCTCCTACTAGACTCATCTCAAATTCACTCTCCATGTGTCCAATAAACTCATTCAAATAGCCCTTATTGTTTGAGCCACAAATTATGTCATCGACATACACTTGGGCTACAAATATATTGTCACCATCTCTTTGTAGAAATAGTGTAGGGTCTATTTGTCCTCTTACAAAACCTTTTTCAATTAGGAATGTCGATAACCGCTCATACTAAGCTCGTGGTGCTTGTTTAAGGCCATAGAGCACCTTCTTGAGCTTGAACACGTGGTTTGGGAATTCGGTACTCTCAAACCCCAGAGGTTGTTCGACATAGACCTCTTCTCTTATTAAACCATTTAGAAAGGCCAATTTGACATCCATTTGATATAGCTTGAAACCTCGATGTGCTGCAAATGCAAGCATCAATCGGATGGACTCTAATCGTGCCACGGGACCATAGGTCTCATCATAATCAAGGCCTTCAACTTGACTGTAGCCCTTGGCTACTAAGCGTGCCTTATTCCTTATGATTTCTCCCTTATTGTTCAATTTATTTTTGAAGACCCATTTGGTTCCAATAATGGTGGTCTTCTTAGGTCTAGGGACTAAGTCCCAAACTTGACTTCTTTCGAATTGACCTAGTTCATCTTGCATGGCAATGATCCAATCAGGATCATTTAATGCCTCGTCAATTTTTCTAGGTTCAATTTCGGAAATTAGGGCAACTTCATTAGCCTCATTCCGGAAGAATGATCTAGTCCTAACCCCATGATGGATATCTCCAACAATTTGGTCTTGGGGATTACTAGAGGCTAACCTAGTTTGCCTTGGTGTTGGTGGTGCTTCTTGAATGGTGTTGCTAGACACAAGCTCAGCCTCAGGATCCGGCTGATCACCACCATCTACAATATTTGGACTTTCATCCAAACCCAGTTGCCTGAGTTCGAATTGAACTCCTTCAACATCTTCTGATTGATCATTTACTTTGGGAATTTCCTCAAAAACGACATCAGAAGACTCTTCAACCAGTCTAGACTTCTTGTTGTAGACTCTGTAAGCTTTGCTAACGAGGGAGTACCCGACCAGTATCCCTTCATCAGCCTTTACCGTGAACTTTCCAAGGTGGTCCTTGGTGTTTAGGATAAACACCTTACAACCAAACACCCTAAGATGTTTAACCGTAGGTGGTTTTCCAAACCAAAGTTCATGAGGAGTATTTCCTAAGAATCTATGGATGAGGACTCGGTTTTACACATAGCAAGCTGTGTTTACAGCTTCGGCCCACAAGTACCCTGGTAATGAGTACTCATTGAGCATGCTTCGAGCAGCCTCTTGTAGGACTCGGTTCTTCCTCTTTACAACACCATTTTGTTGTGGTATTCTAGGAGTGGAGAACTCATGCCTATACCCTCTATCTTGAAAAAACTCTAAAAATCTTTGATTTTGGAATTCACCTCCATGATCACTTCTTATTGTTTTAATTGTTGATGATTTTTCGTTTTCAACTCTTCTACAAAAAGAAATGAAAATATCTAAAGTTTGATCCTTATACTTTAGAAAATAGGTCCATGTATATCTAGTAAAATCATCAATGATAACAAAATAATATCTACTACCATTCAATGATATGATTGTACTACAATCAAACCAGTCCATGTGATGTAAATCCAATGCGGTAGAAGTACTTACAATGCTTTTACCTTTATGTGCAGATTTTGTTTGCTTACCCATTGGATATGCATCACAAAGTTTGTCTTTTTCATACTTGATGCTTGGTAAGCGACGAACTAGTCCCTTATTGGCCAATTTTCGGATATTCTTCATGTTCACGTGTGCTAGTCTCCGGTGCCAAAGGGTGGACTCATCTTCTCTTGACATGAGACACTTAGCAAAAGCATTAGTAGCACTTTTAAATGAAATTTGATAAATGTTATCTACTCTTGTTCCTACTTGTACCGTGTCAAAGTTGTCATGTTGTCTAACTAGATATTGACTTGATTTAAAATCAATTGTGTAACCCGCATCACACAATTGACTGATACTTAGGAGAATAAATGTCATCCCCTTGACTAGAAGGACATTCTTAATCCTAAGACATTCGGATATTTGAATGTCTCCTATTCCTATAACCTTAAGACTACCATTATTTCCAAAGGAAACATTACCTCTATTTTTGCATTGAAGGGTAGTAAATAATGATTTATCACCGATCATATGTTTGGAGTACCCACTATCAATGAACCAAGTTGATAGATGCTCCCCCTCAATCACAACCTACACAATTCGAAAAATAGAAGATTTAGGTACCCAAACTTTGGGACCTAAAGCACCTTCTAAGAAAGACTTAGGCACTCATGCCTTGACTACCTTTCTTTGAACTCTAGGTGTCTTAGATTGTCTAACATCAGTTCTAGACATTAGGGATATAAATGATGGTTCTTTGGGTCGGTAACCAACACCGACCCTATTGTAGACTGCCCTTTGGCCATTTAAAATCATGTGTAGAGTCTTTGAGCTTGTTGAGAATTTCTCAAGAACACTCTTGAGTCTCTCAACTTCACTCTTCAATGATTTATTTTCATCCTCAAGCATTTCTACATGTAAATCATCCACATCCTTATCCCTAGAGGATTTCAACTGTTCAACTTCTAATTGCAATGATTTAACCTTAATTTTTGACTTTTTCAACAAATCGGTTAAGCATGCAATTGTTCTATAGCATTTTTCAAGTTCGGGAGTGATTACCTCTTCATCATCCGAAGATGATGAAGCCACGTTTGAGGAGTCGGAGGATTCATCACTGCTCTCATCTCCCTCAATTGCCATAAGTGCCACATGCCGTGTACTCTTTTCATCCTTCTCCTCTTCGGATGAACTTGAGGAGGATTCATCCCATGTGACCTTTAAGGCCTTCTTCTTCTTCTTAGATCTATCCTCCTTCTTTTTGAGCTTTGGGTAGTCCTTCTTGAAGTGCTCTTTCTTACTACATTAGCAAGTAATATTAGTCTTATCAAGCTTAACTTCACTAGGGTTACCTTTACCCTTGAAGCGCCGGCTCTTCCTCATCATTCTCCTAACAAAGTTTGCCATCTCGGATGAAGAAGACTCGCTGCCATCTTCCTCGGACTCGGATTCGGATTCGGATGAAGATGAAGATGAAGAGACCTCCTTCTCCTTCTTCTTCTTGTTGGTCCTTTCCCCTGCAACTAAGGCAATCCCCTTCTCCTTGGGGCCTTTGTTATCCATTTCATGAAGTTCCATCTAACAAAATAAATCATCTAGTTTTACAATTGATAAATCCTTAGATACTTTATAGGCATCACCATGGATGACCACAAAGCATTCCTTGGAAAAGCTTTAAGCACATACCTTACAAGGTCGCGGTTCTCGACCTTTTCATCAATGGAATGGAGACCATTGAGGACTTCCTTGAACTTACCATGGAGTTCACTCACCGTTTCATTCTCCTTCATGGAGAGGTTTTGAAGTTGGTTGAGGAACAAGTCCCTCTTGGTTATTCTTGAATCTCGGGTTCCCTCATGGAGTTCAATAAGTTTATTCCACAAATCCTTTGCACATGTAAAGGGACCAACCTTGATGAGTTGGTCTTTGTTCATGCCACATTGCAAAGTTACTACCACCTTCGCGTCGGCTTCACTTTTCCGGGTTTGCTCAGTAGTCCAACGCCAAGATTTCAATTCTTTTCCTTCATCATCCTTTGGAGGTGTAAAACCCTCCTTCACAGCAAACCAAGTGTTGATGTCCATCTTTAGATAGTACTCCATCTTCGATCTCCAATATTGAAAATCAGCTCCATCGAAGAAGGGAGGTCGGGTGGTGGGAAAACCTTCTCTCAAAGCCATTGTTGATAGCTCTCGGTTGTTAATCCGCTTGAACAGAGCCCCAAGCTCTGATACCACTTGTTGGAGCTTGGATGGCTAGAGAGGGAGGTGAATATAGACAGACACTTGAACTTTAGAACTTTTCAAGTTTTCTGCACTTAAACGTTTAGTAGCACAGCGGAAGCAATAAAAACAGAGTATGCAGAATTTAAACCCTAAGATAAGAACAACCACCAAACGCTAACAAAGAGGATTTACAAGGTTCGGGGATAACTTGCCCCAACTCCTTGGCGCGCCCGTAAGGTGGGCGATCCCTTGATCGTCGGCAGATCAAGCCCTGGAAAATCTGGATAAAATGCAACCTCCTTCTCGGTGGTGTAACCTCTACACAGCGTTCCAAGATGGATCAAGTATAAAGTACAGGAAACACAAGAAGGATCTTACTTAGCACTTGGAACACCAAGAACACAAGCAAACTTCTCCCGAGCTCCACTCAACGCAAATCTCACACAAGAACTCCCTTCTTCGTGTCTTCTCGCTGATGGACTCGCCAAGCTTCTTGTTTCTCTTCAAATGCTCAAGTAACAGAAGGTTGCTTCAAAGATCACGGTTGCTTGCTCAAGATAATGGAACAGAGTTGTCGCAATAGCACACTATGAGATGTCGCAAGAACACAAGCTGAAAACCATTTTTGAGACTTGTTCGCCACCAAGTGCTTAAGTCTCAACTCATTGATCGCCAAGTCACCACCTCACTGCAGCCTCCAGCTGCTCACCTACAACAGCCAGCTACCACTGAGCTCTCCTGGACTCCCTGAGCTTCCCTCAGCCAAGCCCTAGTCAGCAGCTCCAGCATTGCCAGCATCCGTTGCACCCTGAGATGGAAAACGGACAAACCTGCGATAGTGAAAACCTTCGTTTGACCTCCCTTGGATGATCCCTGAGTCACCTGCACTCTTAGCAACTCATTAGGGCAACAAATCAACAGAAAATCAAAGTATCAGAAGGTTAGAGCAGATATCAGCAGTGTATCAGAAAAAGCAGATGCGAATAGACGCGATCAGAGCGTCTGACAATGCATTTTGAATTAAAGTGATCAGTCACCGGACCGATCAGAATGATCCCAGACCGATCAGACTCCAGCCTGATCGGTCCCCATTGAGAAACTTAGAATTGCAAGCTTGTATGATCGGTCACCCTGACCGATCACCAGATCGGTCACCAAACCGATCCAGAAATCTGCTTGCCACAATCCCACCTGAAATACACTGCTGATCGGTCACCAGACCGATCAGGACACTCTCAGTCCAATCAGGCTCCAGTCTAATTAGTCAGGGTGAGAAACCTCGCGACAGTTGATCGTTCAAACTGATCGATCAAGGTTTCTCCCTGATCGGTTACCAGACCAATCAGGAGCCGATCAGTACGTTTGCAAAAGTTACTGGAAGCTCCCTGATCGGTCACCAATCCGATCAGACATCGTTAGATCGGTCAGCAGACCGATCCACGAGGGAACTTCGTGCCAACTTCCCTGTTCAATTACCAGACCGATCCGGGCAAGGCCAAACCCACTCTAAGTCAAGATAACTGTCTCCCAGCCTCCCATGACTCGTGCTCAGTCCCTCGGACCAAGACTCCGTGCCCAGCCTCACTCACTGGGACTTCTGTCAACCCAGCTTCACTCACCAGGACTCGGCTTCACTCACCGGGATTTCTAATCACCTAACCCTTCGAGTTAGGAATTTCCACACCTAGCCCTCCAAGCTAGGACTTTTCCACGCCCAACCCTCCAGGTTAGGATTTTATCCACTAGCCCTCTAGCTAATTTTTCCACACCTAGCCCTCCAAGCTAGGATTTTTCCACACCTAACCCTCAGTTAGGATTTCACACCTAGCCCTCCAAGCTAGGACTTTCCACACCTAGCCTCCAAGCTAGGATTTTCCACACCTAACCCTCCAGGGTTGGATTTCATCCACCTAGCCCTCAAGCTAGGACTTTTCATACTAACCCTCTAGGTAAGGACTTTTCACAAACCTAGCTTCTCAAGCTAGGACCTGACCCTCCAAGCCAGGCTTTCATCAAACTTAGTCCCACTAGGTATGCCTAGTCCACGACCAGGACTTACTCATAATCATCTAATCAACCTAAACTAAAATAGACGTCAACACTAAAACAACAATCAGGGTCAGACTGCATCAACTCTTCTTTCTTCCCTCAGCCATACCGCAGGTTACCACAACTAGACAAAGGGAGGAGGGTCTTCTCCCTTTTTGGTGTGTGTCGGTGGGGAGAGCTCGGCGGCCGGTGAGAGGCGGGCGCAAGCAAAAGAGGAATGCGGCTCTCGGCTTGGGTAGGGTGGGAAAGGAAACTCTCTTTTCCCTTCATCTTCTTCCTCACCTCCTTCTCAAGGGTTGCTTCTGGTCAGTGTGGCCTTGGTGGTCACCTTTGGCTTGGCGGCGCAAAGGAGAAGGAAGCAAGGTGGGATGCGGCGCCAACCCTAGGTCTAGGGTTTGGGTTTGGCTAGAAGGANATCGGGATCATTTAATGCTTCATCAATTTTTCTAGGTTCAATTTCGAAAATTAGGACAACTTCATTAACCTCATTCCTAAAGAATGATCTAGTCCTAACCCCATGATGGATGTCTCCAACAATTTGGTCTTGGGGATGACTAGAGGCTAACCTAGTTGTCCTAGGAGTTGGTGGTACTTCTTGAATGGTTTCACTAGACACCGACTCAACCTCAGGATCCGGCTGATCGATGGGTTGTCTAGGCTCACCGTCATCAGACTCATCACCATTATCAACAACATTTGGACTTTCATCCAAACCCAGTTGCCTGAGTTCGAATTGAGCTCCTTTAACATCTTCCGGTTGATCATTTACATTGGGAATTTCCTCAAAAACAACATCAGAAGATTCTTCAACCAATCTAGACTTCTTGTTGTAGACTCGGTAGGCTTTGCTAACAAGGGAGTACCCGACCAGTATCCCTTCATCAGCCTTTGTCGTGAACTTTCCAAGGTGGTCCTTGGTGTTTAGGATAAACACCTTACAACCAAACACCCTAAAATGTTTAACCGTAGGTGGTTTTCCAAACCAAAGTTCATGGGGAGTCTTTCCTAAGAATCTATGGATGAGGACTCGGTTTTGCACGTAGCAAGCTGTGTTTACAACTTCAACCCATAAGTAGCTCGGTAGTGAGTACTCATTAAGCATGCTTCGTGCAGCTTCTTGTAAGACCCGGTTCTTCCTCTCTACAACACCATTTTGTTATGGTGTTCTAGGAGTAGAGAACTCGTGTCTATACCCTCTATCCTGACAAAACTCTAAAAATCTTTGATTTTGAAACTCACCTCCATGATCACTTCTTATTGTTTTAATGGTTGATGATTTCTCATTTTCAACTCTTCTACAAAAAGAAATGAAAATATCTAAGGTTTGATCCTTATATTTCAGAAAATATGTCATGTATATCTAGTAAAATCATCAATGATAACAAAATAATATCTACTACCATTCAAGTAAATAATAGTGCTATAATCAAACAAGTCCATATGAAGTAAATCTAATGCGGTAGAAGTATTTACAGTGATTTTACCTTTATGTGCAGATTTTGTTTGCTTACCCATTTGACATGCATCACAAAGTTTGTCCTTTTCATATTTGATGCTTGGTAAGCCACGAACTAATCCCTTGATGGCTAACTTCCGGATATTCTTCATGTTCACGTGTGCTAGTCTCCGGTGCCAAAGGGTGGATTCATCTTCTCTTGACACGAGACACTTAACAAAAGCATTAGTAACACTTTTAAAGGATACTTGGTAAATGTTATCTACTCTTGTTCCTACTAGTACCGTGTCAAAGCTGTCATGTTGTCTAACTAGACATTGACTTGATTGAAAATCAATTGTATAACCCGCATCACACAATTGACTGGTACTTAGGAGATTAAATGTCATCCCCTTGACTAGAAGGACATTCTTAATCCTAAGACATTCAGATATTTGAATGTCTCCTATTCTTATGACCTTAAGACTACCATTGTTACCAAAGAAAACATTACCTCTACTTTTTCTTTGAAGGGTAGTAAACAATGATCTATCACCGGTCATGTGTTTAGAGCACCCACTATCAACGAACCAAGTTGATAGATGCTCCCCCTCAATCACAACCTACACAATTTGAAAAATAGAAGATTTAGGTACCCAAACCTTGGGACCTAAAGCACCTACTAAGCAAGACTTAGGCACCCATTCCTTGACTACTTTTCTTTGAACCCTAGGTGTCTTAGATTGTCTAACATCAGTCCTAGTCATTAAGGACACAAATGATGGTTCTTTGGGTCGGTAACCAATACCGCCCTATTGTAGACTGCCCTTTGGGCATTCAAGATCATATCTAAGGTCTTTGAGCTTGTTGAGAACTTCTCAAGAACACTCTTGAGTCTCTCAACTTCACTCTTCAAAGCTTTATTTTCATCCTCAAGCATCTCAACATGTAAATCATCTACATCCTCACCCCTAGAGGATTTTAACTGTTCAACTTCTAATTGCAATGATTTAACCTTAATTTTTGACTTTTTCAACAAATCGGTTAAGCATGCAATTGTTCTATAGCATTTTTCAAGTTCGGGAGTGATTACCTCTTCATCATCCGAAGATGATGAAGCCGCGTTTGAGGAGTCGGAGGATTCATCACTGCTCTCATCTCCCTCAAGTGCCATGACTGCCTTCAATGCCTTCTTCTTCTTCTTGGATTTATCCTCCTTCTTCTTGGATTTCTCCTCCTTCTTCTTTAGCTTTGGGCATTCACTCTTGAAGTGCCCTTTCTTAGTACATTCATAACACGTAACATTAGACTTATCAATCTTAACTTCACTAGGGTTACCTTAACCCTTGAAGCGCTGACTCTTCCTCATCATCCTTCTAACAAAATTTGTCATCTCGGAGGAAGAAGACCCGCTGCCATCTTCCTCGGATTCGGATTCGGATGAGGATGAGGATGAAGATGAAGAGACTTCCTTCTCCTTCTTCTTCTTAGTCTTTTCTCCTGTAACTAAGGCAATCCCCTTCTCCTTGGGGCCTTTGTTAGCCATCTCATGTAGTTCCATCTCACAAAATAAATCATCTAACTTTACAATTGATAGATCCTTAGAAACTTTGTAGGCATCCACCATGGATGACCACAAAGCGTTCCTTGGAAAAGCTTTAAGCACATACCTTACAAGGTCGCGGTTCACGACCTTTTCATCAATGGAATGGAGACTGTTGAGGACTTCCTTGAACCGACTATGTAGTTCATTCACCGTTTCACTCTCCTTCATGGAGAGGTTTTGTAGTTGGTTGAGGAACAAATCCCTCTTGGCGATTCTTGAATCTCGGGTACTCTCGTGGAGTTCGATAAGTTTATTCCACAAATCTTTTGCACTTGTAATGGGACCAACCTTGATGAGTTGGTCTTTGTTCATGCCACATTGCAAAGTCACCACCGCCTTCGCATCGGCTTCACTCTTCCGGGTTTGCTCAGCCGACCAACGCCATGATTCCAATTCTTTTCCTTCATCATCCTTAGGAGGGGAAAACCCTCCTTCACAGTGAACCATGTGTTGATGTCCATCTTTAGATAATACTCCATCTTCGATCTCCAATATTGAAAATCTGCACCATCGAAGAAGGGAGGTCGGGTAGTGCTGAATCCTTCTCTCAAAGCCATTGATGATAGCTCTCGGTTGTTAATCCGCTTGTACAGAGCCCCAAGCTCTGATACCACTTGTTGGAACTTGGATGGCTAGAGAGGGGGGGTGAATATAGCCAGACACCAAAACTTAGCACTTTTTAAATTTTCAGCACTTAAACGTTTAGTAGCACAACGGAAGCAATAAAAACAGAGTATGCAGAATTTAAACCTTAAGCTAAGAACAACCATCAAACGCTAACAAAGTGGATTTACAAGGTTCGGGGATAACTTGCCCCTACTCCTTGGCGTGCCCGTAAGGTGGGCGATCCCTTGATCGTCGGCAAATCAAGCCCCGAAAAATCCGGATAAAATGCAACCTTCTACTCGGTGGAGTAACCTCTCCACAGCGTTTCGAAATGAATTAAGTATAAAGCACAGGAAACACAAGAAGGATCTTTCTTAGCACTTAGAATCACAAGAACACAAGCAAACTTCTCCCGAGCTCCACTCAGCACAGATCTCACGCAAGAACTCCCTTCTTCGTGTCTTCTCGCTGATGGACTCGCCAAGCTTCTTGCTTCTCTTCCAAGTGCTCAAGTAACAGAAGGTTGCTTTAAGGATCACAGTCGCTTGCTCGAGAGATGATGGAATAGATTTGTCGCAAGAGCACAATCTTAGATGTCGCAAGAACACAAGCTGTAACGTTACTAAGACCTGTTCGCCGCTAGGCGCTTAAGTCTCAGCTCACTGATCGCCAGGTCACCACCTCACTGCAGCCTCCAGCTGCTCACCTGCAACAGCCAGCTACCACTGAGCTCTCCTGGACTCCCTAAGCTTCCCTCAGCCAAGCCCCAGTCAGCAGCTCCAGCCTTGTCAGCATCCGTTCCACCCTGAGATGGAAAACGGACAAACCTGCGATAGTGAAAACCTTCGTTTGACTTCCCTTGGATGATCCCTGAGTCACCTGCACACTTAGCAGCTCATTAGGGCAGCAAATCAAAAGAAAATCAAAGTATCAGAAGGTTAGATTAGATAACAGCAGTGTATCAGAAAAAGCAGATGCGAACAGACGTGATCAGAGCGCCTGACAATGCATTTTGAATTAAAGTGATCGGTCAACAGACCGATCCAGGGCTCGTGGATTGGTCACCAGACCGATCCACAGCTTTGCTGGGACTCCCAGCTTTCGCTGCCACATGGGCCTGATCGGTCACCAGACCGATCAGGCTGTGACCTGATTAGTCACCAGACCGATCAAGAAGCTCCCCGATCGATCAGGCTCCAGCCTGATCGGTGATAGCGAGAACTCCGCGACACCTGATCGTTCACCAGAACGATTCGAACAGTATTCCAGATCGGTCACTAGACCGATCAGGAGCCAAGCAGTAAGGTTCCCAAAACCCACTGTATGCTCCCTGATCGGTCACCGGACCGATCAGGAGCCGAGCAGTAAGGGGAACCAAACTCACTGTATGTTCCCTGATGGGTCACCAGACCGATCAGGAGCCGAGCATTAGGTTCCCAACCTCACTGTATGCTCCCTGATCGGTCACCAGACCGATCAGTCATCGCTGGATCGGTCACCAGACCGATCCACGAAGGAGCACCGTGTCAACTTCCCTGATCGGTCACTAGACCGATCCAGGCAAGTCCAAATGCACTCCAAGTCATGAGAACAAGCCTCCAGCCCTTCTCTAACTTGTGCTTGATCCCTCGGACCAAGACTTCATGCCCAGCTTCACTCACCGGGACTTCAGTCAACCTGGCTTCACTCAACAGGACCCGACTTCACTCACCGGGATTTCCAATCAACCTGGCTTCACTCACCAGGACCTGGCCCTCCAAGTTGGGATTTCATCAACCTAGCCCTCTAGGCTAGGACCTGACCCTCCAAGCCAGGACTTTTCCACACCTAACCCTCCAGGTTAGGACTTTTCACACCTAGCCCTCTAAGCTAGGATTTCTCCACACCTAACCCTCCAGGTTAGGTCTTTTCACACCTAGCCCTCCAAGCTAGGATTTTTCCACACCTAACCCTCAGTTTAGGACTTTTCACACCTAGCCCTCCAAGCTAGGATTTTCTCACACCTAACCCTCCAGGTTAGGACTTTTCACACCTAGCCCTCCAAGCTAGGATTTTCTCAAACCTAGTCCCACTAGATATGCCTAGTCCACGACTAGGACTTAATCCCAATTATCTCATTAACCTAAACTAAAATCAGTGTCAACACTAAAACAACAATTAGGGTCAGACTGCATCAATAGTGCCCCGATCGACTGGTGACCGATCAGATCACTCCCTGACCGATCAGGAGCCTTCCTGATCGGTCGGGATGAGCAGTGTCACGACACTTTGATCGGTCAGTTTGACCGATCAAAGTTCCTCACAGAAACTTTGTGAACCCATCCGACTTCTCCCTAATCGGTCACCAGACCGATCAGAGGCCAAACAGAAACCTTTCTGTTCTGTCCCTGATCGTTCACCAGAACCGTCAGATATTACTAGATCGGTCACCAGACCGATCCACAACAGGAGTTCTTGCCAACTCCCTGATCGGTCACCAGACCGATCCAGCGACTCCCAATTCAACTCTAAGTCAAGAGAACGGCTCCCTAGCATTCTCTGACTGGTGCTCAGTCCCCCAGACCAAGACTCCGTGCCCAGCTTCACTCATCGGGACTTCATTCAACCTAGCTTCACTCACTAGGACCCGGCTTCACTCACCAGGGTTTCGGTCACCCGGCTTCACTCACCAGGACCCCGCTTCACTCACCGGGATTTCAATCAACCTAGCTTCACTCGCTAGGACCTGGCTTCACTCCCAGGGTTTCGGTCACCCGACTTCACTCACCGGGACCTAGCTTCACTCACCGGGATTTCATTCACCTGGCTTCACTCACCAGGACCCGGCTTCACTCACCGGGATTTCAGTCACCTGGCTTCACTTACCAGGACCCGGCTTCACTCACCGGGATTTCAGTCACCTGGCTTCACTCACCAGGACCAGCCTTCACTCACCGGGATTTCATTCACCTGGCTTCACTCACCAGGACCCGGCTTCACTCACCGGGATTTTAGTCACCTGGCTTCACTCACCAAGACCCGGCTTCACTCACCGAGATTTCATTCACCTAGCTTCACTCACCGAGATTTCCTTCACTCCGTGCCCAGTCCCCGACCTGGACTTAATCCGAATTCACCCAACCAAACTTAAATTGGTGTCAACACCAAAACAACAATCAGGCCAGACTGCATCAACAGTTGGTTGTAAATGGATATTTGAAACTAAGCGAGATTCAAAAGGCAATGTCAACAAGTATATGATTTGTCTTGTTGCCAAGAGATTTACTCAGAAGAAAGATATTAATAATAAGGAAACTTTCTCACATGTGTCGACAAAAGACTCTCTTAGGGTAATCAAGACACTTGTAGCTCATCTTGATTTGGAGCTACATCGTATGGACGTACAGATTGCATTCCATCATGGTGATATTGAGGAGTCTATACATGTGGTACAATCGAAGAACTTTGAGTCTGAGGACTCAAAGCGCCTAATATGTAAATTACAAAAGTCCATTTATGGTTTGAAATAGGTGTCCCATTAATGGTACTAAAAATTTGATCAAGTGGTTATCTTATTTGGATTTAAAGAGAATCCTATTAATCAATTCAGTGGGAGGAAGTTTGTTATACTTATCCTATATATGGAAGTATCCCGTCAATGGTACCAGAAATTTGATAAGTGGTTATCTTATTTGGATTTAAGGAAAACCCTATTGATCAATGCATATATATCAAGTTCAATAGGAGGAAGTTTGTTATACTTGCCCTGTATATGGATGATATATTTCTAGCAAGCAACAATAAAGGTTTACTGCATGAAATCAAGTTATTTCTATCTAATCATTTTGAAATGAAAAACCTTGGTGAAATATCCTTTGTTTTAGGCATATAGATATGTTGTGATAGTTAAAAAAATATTCTTAGACTTTCACAAAAGGCCTATATTAAAAGATGCTTATAAGGTATGACATATAGAACTATACACTTGGAGACACGCCTGTGTTTAGAGGTGGTAGATTCAGTAGATGGAAAAATTCCTTTATGTGTCAACTATGAGAAGTTTCATCTATACAGGTTTATACATGACTAGATATAACATTTATGGTAAGGATGTTAGGAAGATATGTAAGTAATTTAGAGTTGTTACAATAGAAAGTGGTAAAGAGAGTGTTGTGGTATTTACAAAGATCTAAAAGACACATGTTTATGTATCGGAAGTCAGATCACCTGGAGGTGATTAGATATTCAAATTTCGATTTTACTGGATGCTTGGATAGTAGGAGGTCCAATTTTGGCTATATTTTCATGCTCGCTGGAAGGATTATATCTTGGAAGAACGTCATACAAATACTAGTAGTCACTTCTATTATAGAGGCAGTGTTGATAGCATGATACGAAATATCCAATCACAGAATTTGGCTACGGAACTTCATCACCACGTTATAGATCATTGATGACATTAATAGGCCATTAAGAATCAACTGTGATAACAAAGCTGCAAAGCATTATAAAAGAACAACCATAATTTATTGAAGTCCAAGCACATCGACATCAAATTTCTTGCAGTTAAAGAAAGAGTTTAGAATTGTCAAGTGATGATAGAGCACATCAACACAGATTCCATGTTGGCAGATCCACTCACCAAGGGCTTGATACTTAATGTGTTTCATGCATATGTTATAGATATGAGAATTCTTCTTATGGAAGAAGTACTCATCTAGTGGGAGTTTATAATTATTTTATTTTATTGCTCTATATTTGTTAATAAAGACAAATATTTTATTTTGATTATTGTATATACTTAAAGTTCAAAACATCAATGAGAATTTTATTTATTTGTTTAACATTCTGAAATAAAGTATCATGATTTACTACTACTGTTTAGTATTTGGTGTTTGTAAAAATAATGATTGAGATTTCTTTTGGAATTATAAGAATTAGATTATGATTTGTTATCGTAGTTTAGCATAAAGCTTGCAAAAATGATTAGGTCATTTGGGTTACTTGAAAACCAGATAGAAATTGACATGAATTGATCATATTTCATAATTTTCATGTTACATATCCACATCTTGATCTATGTCATTAATGATATTGATATTGTGATTACTGTTGGGGTTTGCTACAGCCATATATAGTAATTATGACCTCTTTAGTCCTATACCAATGAAGTTAATGAACCAGATTGTTTACAGGGATATTCAATGTTGGTACAGTTAGCACTAATAATCAAATTCAGGATTTGATGTATGACAAAAGGTTAACGTTAGATTTTATGTGCTCTAATATGTTTACCAAGTGTGCAAGACTAAAAGATTTGATTGGTCTAAAAGACCTAACACCAGGTTGAAGTCCAGTTAAGTTTGGATGACCTAATAACTGGAAGGAAGCCCAGATAAGTTAAGAGAGGTCTTGATATGTGGTAGGATCTTCAGTTGAGTCTGTAGAACTTGACAACTGTCTAAAGTCCAGTGAGAACAAGTCAAGTAAGATTTGGTGGGTCAAGAGATCAGAGTCAAGTAAGTATGCAAATGGTAAATGGAGGTAAGCACTGGAGGAGAGAGATCCAGTGAGGACGAGTCCTAGTGGGACTGTAGGCACTGGTCTAACTTAGATTTGTTGGTGCAGGCAGCACCTAAGTCGAACCTGGGTTTTGATAATGGCAAAGGGTTCAAGAGTTAAGATGTTATTTTGTTCTAATATGTTCACTGAGTGTGCAGAAAGAAGTCCTGGCGAAGGACTGCTGGGCACCTAGCGAAGGGCTGCTAGGCATCGAAACCCTATGTCCTGGCGAAGGGCTGCTAGGCACCTGGCGAAAGGGCTGCTAGGAGTCCAAGACCTGGCGAAGGGCTTCTAGGCACCTGGCGAAGGACTGCTTGGTACCGAAGACCTAGCGAAGGGCTGCTGGGCAAAAGTCCAACCGGAGGAGCCGGTTGGCAAAAGGTAAATTCTCCTGAGTGGAGTAGGTGAGGATGCGTTCCTCGTCGAGGGAACAGTAGGCGTCGGTTCGACCTAGGGCTCCATTTGGGAGACCCGAAGTCAGAACCAAGATAGCTACGGCTGTAAAAACTAACTAATATACGTGCCTTGTTTGTGTTGGTACTAACCTTGAATGCAAGGACCGAAGGAGTATGTTTCTGCAGCTCAGAACGCCCCAAAGGAGAGGGGTAGGAACCTGGGCTAGGTGCCCGGGAGGTCCTGGGCACCCAAGGTCAAAGCCAAATAAGCAGTCAGCAAGAATCGCTTTGAAAGCATACTGGGCCAGGCGCCCTAAAGGTCCCGGGCGCCCTGGATGTCCCGGGCGCCCTGGATGTCCCGGGCGCCCTGGGTCAAAGCAAAAATATGATCGAAGCAAAATCAGCCACGAAGCCAGCGAACCAAGTCAACTAGGGCACCCCCAACGTCCCGGGCGCCCCCGTCAGCTCCAGAGCCGATTCGTAGGGGATAAGCGCTGACCAAGCTTCGGATAAAGGTTTTCGGATCCGAAGGCACATGTCAGGCGCCCCCGACGTCCCAGGCGCCCCTAGGAGCACTATAAAAGGGGCTCGACCCCTAAGGTTTCGACAACACTTTTTCCAACACTTCCAAGCTCTTCGTTCAAGCGCTCTGCTCTGGCAAACTCCGTTCTCGACATTCTAGCACCGACGACGACCCTCTGCTCCGAAGAACGATCCACACCGGGTGTCGGTAACGAAGATTATACTTGTTTACTTACTGCACTAATAGTGTAACAATTTCTGTAAACTTTTGCGCTACTATAGAATTGCCCGCAGTAAACGGTCAAGGACCGTGGGCCTTGGAGTAGGTGCCGACCGCGACTCCGAACCAAGTAAAACTACTTGAGTTCCGCGTGTGTGTTTTATTTTTAAATTCCGCTGCGGACTTTCTCTTTTCTTAATCTGAAAGTTTTTCACGATATTCACCCCCCCTCTATCGTGTTTCTCGATCCAACAAGTGGTATCAGAGCGGGGAAGCTTAAATTTGGTGCAACCACCAATTTGGGAGTTTTCGGATTTTTCTTCGAAATTTTTAATTTCTTTTTCGATTGAATTTTTATTGTTAATCGAGGTTGGTGCAACACCACTCGATAATTATATATATATATATATATATATATATATATATATATATATATATATATATATCTTCTTCCCGCACTACTAATCCAAGACCAAGTCTTGGGATAGTTTTTTTGTTAATTTTATTTCAGAAAATTCTAAATGGTCATGCAAGAAGGGTTCAGTACAGCCAGACCACCACTCTTCAGTGGGGAGGATTTCTCCTACTAGAAGAGTTGTATGGAAGTCCACCTGAAAACTCAGGTGGACATGTGGATAATTATCCAATCTGGACTGGAAATCCCAAGAAATGCTGAAGGAGTGCCATAATCTTACACCGAATGGGACGCCTCGCTGAAAAGGAAGATCGAGGCTGATGCTCAAGCGACTCAAACACTCCAATGAGGCCTAACCAAAGAAGAGCTAAACCGGGTGGGACCATTCAACAGTGCAAAGGAACTCTGTGTTGGTGCAGAATGCACCCAAGTCAAACCCGTATTTTGATAATGGCAACATAGGTCAAAAGTTAAGTCTAACTTGTTTTCTAACAAGTTAATCTAGTGTGCAGGAAAAGCCTTAGCGAAGGACTGCTAAGCACTGGCGAAGGACTGCCAGTATCAAGCCCTAGCGAAGGACTGCTAGGCTCCAGGCGAAGGACAGCCTAGGACTGAAGCCCTAGCGAAGGACTGCTAGGCAACTGGCGAAGGACTGCCAGTATCAAGCCCTAGCGAAGGACTGCTAGGCTCCAGGCGAAGGACAACCTGGGACTGAAGCCCTAGCGAAGGACTGCTAGGCAACTGGCGAAGGACTGCCAGTTTACAAGACCTGACAAAGGACCGTCAGGCAAAAGTCCAACCAGAGGAACGGTTGGCATCAGGTAAATTCTCCCGAGAGGAGTAGGTGAGGACGCGTTCCCCGTCGAGGGAACAGTAGGCGTCGGTTCGACCTAGGGCTCCATTTTGGAGACCAAAGTCAGAACCAAGACAGCTAAGGCTGTATATTCTAATAACTTAATATATTGTTGTGTTTTGGACTAACCCTGGATGCAGGACCGAAGGAACGTATGTCTGCAGCTCAGAAAGCCTCAAAGGAGAGAGGCAAGGGCTGAGTAGGGCGCCCGGAGCGTCCCGGGCGCCCCCAAGGTGCATACAAAACAAAACAAAGTAAAAAGGGTTCGAACAGTTGCTGAGCGGGGCGCCCCCGTGCTCCCAGGTGCCCCTAGCGTCCCGGGCGCCCCCATGCGCATACCTCGAACCAAAAGCCTTCGAAGCCAGAAGATAAGATTTGACCCGGTCAACCCGGGCGCCCCGAGCGCTCCAGGCACCCCGGTCAAAGCGGATCCAGAGGATCAGACGCGACCGAGAGCTCTACGGATCAGAGGCCACGTGGGGGGTGCCCCCGACATCCCGAGCGCCCCCAGGCCCTATATAAAGGGCCCTCGACCAAGGCTTCAAAGCATCAACTCTCTCAACGCCTCAAAGCTCTTCTACGCTCGTGCCTTGCTCCAGAAACATTCCAACTCGAGCCGACGACGTCCCGCTGCCCGGAAAAAGTCAATCCACTCCGGACGTCGATAACGAAGAGCACAATTCTTTATTTTAGTGCACTCACTTTGTAACTAAATTCTGTAACTTATTATTACGCTTCATATAGAATTGCCTAAAGTAAACGGTCAACGACCGTGGGCCTTGGAGTAGGAGTCGACACAGGCTCCGAACCAAGTAAAATCGACTGTGTCTCTGTGTTGTGTTTTTCTTTTTAACTTCCGCTGTGCAATTTCTCTTAGTTTTAAAATCCGAACGATTTCCGATTTTCACCCCCCCCCTCTATCGGTTCTCTCGATCCAACAAGTGGTATCAGAGCGGGGAAGTTCAAACTTGGTGCAACCACCAGTTTGAAAATTTTTTCAGATTTTTTTTATTTTATTCGATTTTTTTTTATAAAATTTTTTTTCCTTATCCCGCACTACTAATCCAAGACCTAGTCTTGGGAAATTTGTTCCTTTTTTGTTAGTTTCTTATTTACAGATCAAATGGCCATGCAAGAGGGTTTTAGCACCGCCAGACCTCCACTCTTTAGTGGAGAAGACTTTTCCTACTGGAAAAGTCGTATGGAGGTCCACCTGAAAACTCAGGTGGACATGTGGATTATCATCCAGTCCGGACTGGAGATACCCAAGAATGCTGATAGACTTCCTCAAAGCTACTCCGAATGGGACAACTCCCTAAAACGCAAGATAGAAGCCGACGCAAAAGCTACTCAAACTCTTCAATGCGGATTGACGAAAGAAGAGCTGAACCGCGTGGGCCCCTTCAACAGTGCGAAGGAGCTCTGGGCAAAATTGATCGAGCTGCACGAAGGAACGTCAGATACCAGGATCAGCAAAAGGGATCTGCTCCTGAACAAGTTGTACACCATCAAGATGGCCGACAACGAATCAGCAGCCCAGCTCCACGCACGAATCCAAGAGTTGATGAACGGTCTCCACACAATAGGTCACAAGGTTGAAAACCGTGACTTAATAAGGTATGCTCTAAACGCCTTCCCTAGAAACACCTTGTGGGCATCTATGGTAGATGCATACAAGGTCTCAAGGGATCTTTCAAAAATAAAATTAGACGAGTTGTTTTCTGAACTTGAACTGCACGAACAAACTAACACCAATGTGGTCGAGAAAGGTATTGCTTTTCTTGCAGGTAAGACTGGAAGGACAACAAAGAAGAAGCCTGAACTTGAACCCGAGTCTAACTCAGACTCAGATTCAGAAGAAGAAGAAGGAGATCAAACTAAGCTGGTCCGGCTAGCCCGAAGCTACTACAAGGAGCTGAAGAACCGAACCAACAAACGGAAAACCGGCCGAAGAAAGGACGAACCAGCTGAACCCGCAAACAAGCCCAATGTGACCTGCTACGAGTGCAAGAAAAAGGGCCACTACAAGTCAGAGTGCCCTAACCTAAAGGAGACAAAAAGGACGAGAAGAAAGAAGGCACTGCAAGCAACCTGGGACGAATCTTCCTCAGAAGAAGAAGAAGAGGCACCCCAGTCCAACCTCCTAGCTCTGACTGCCTCAGAAGAAGTCGGAACCGAATCAGAAACAGAACAGGAGGACGGCGAACTGACCTTCACAGAAGACGGAGAAATTAAGGTAACTGGTTTTAATAGATCGCAATTAAGTGAATTAATTTCATTTCTTTCTCGAGATTTGGCAAAAGCCAAACTCCGAGTCGAGTCCCTCCGATAGGAAGTAAAACTCCTAAAAGAGGGAGCTGACTCTAAACCCTTAACCGAGAAGGTTCAGGAAGGAACTCCTACTCAAGTTGAAAAACTTGAAAAGGAGAACTCCTCCCTGAAAACTCAGGTTAAGGATCTTAGATCAGCGTTAGAACGATTTACATCTGGTTCCAAGGGTCTTGACATGATCCTTGGAAAACAGAAATCAGTTCTAAATCGATCCGGATTGGGCTATAGAACCAAATCCCGGCAAAGATCATACTTAGCTGTACTGAATCAGTCCAGAGGTAAAATTCAGGCATGGGTACCTAAACTATACCTGAACAAACCGACTGGATCAAATCAGTATTGGATCCCCAAGGACAAGATTCACATCTTGCCTAATCATTACCGTGGCTTTAGTCCAGGGGGAGCCAAACTGAAAACTATATTTATTGTCAGATAAGATATCTGCTTGCAATATGATTGTTTGCTTGTTTATTTAATTACTGCAATATTACCATGCTTAGACTTAGGCTAGTTTAAGGACTGAACAAACTTAGCTGAAACTTGACAACATAGTATTGGGTGGAGGTGAGATGATAGTACGTTAGGGAAGCCAATTTGGCGGAACTAGCCGAAGCTACCGATCTAAGACCCAAACTAGTTAGACCAGAAATTTTTCAAAGAATTTTTGAAAATGAAATTTCATTAAAAGGCTTTGTCAAGGAAAGGGTGGATGATCCCATAAGGCTACGGCCAAAGAAGGCCTAGTGCCTCGCCAAGACCTGGAAGCCAATTTTTGAAATTCAAATTCAAATTATTTTTTTGTCAAATTCGAATCTAACACAATATTTCAGTTATTTGTAGATCTTTTCAAAAATTTCAACATTAACTAAGTTTTCAAAATTTAACTGTTTTCAAAATTAATTAAGTTTTCAAAAATTTAGTTGTTTTCAAAATTAATCAAAATTTTTCAAAATATTTTTACTAGTCAAAATCTGTCTCACAAAACCTATAAGGCTAACGTGATTGAAAACCCTAGATTTGGGTGAGACAGTAGGATTAAGACTCAATTGTAAATTCTTTAAATTTGAGTTAATCCTGTAGTTCAGAACTCGGTCAAACCTTGGTCAACATGGTCAAACCACGGTCAACCTTGTCAAACCATGGTCAATGCAGTCAAAATCAATTCCAACCATGGTCAATGCAGTCAAAATCAATTCCAACCATGGTCAAATCGATTAAACTATAGTTAAATAATGACAAGACAAATTTTTGTCTTTACATACCCTTGACCAGGGCGCCCGGAACCACGCGGGCGCCCCCACCACAACCAATGCAGCAAAAGCTGCATTGCAGCCTGTCGAGGGCGCCCGGACCGTCCCGGGCGCCCCCATGCAGTCAAAGTTACTGCCGGTGGCAGTATGGCCTGTCCCGGGCCCCTGGGAGCTCCCGGGTGCCCCCATTAACTTGCCTATATAAGGCACCCGAAACCCCCTCTCTTCCCACACCAAAATCAACCTTCTTCTCCACTTCTTACTCTTCAAGAAGACCTTGCAAGTCCTCTTCCTCAACCATGCCTCCCGAGCCGTCCGGTATGATTATTATTTATGTTTATTGCATTTAAAGTTATTTCATGCAATATCTTTATTCTTCCTTTAACTCCCTTAACTTAGAAGACGCCGACCGAACCCGGCCAACCCCGGTGCCGAACCTAGTCCGGACCCTAGATTTCCTAACCTAGAGTTATGTAATAGGTTTGCACAAACAATCTACAAGCCTATTAAAACGAGTTATCTCAATAGGCACTTTTTTACCCAATCATGCCCTGTCGCCATGAACATCATCAACTTCTATCAATTGGACAATCTTGTCTTCTGCACGCATACCATTAATGAATCTTTATGAGCAGAATTTTATAATAATATAATTCGACAAGATAATCTTATGTTTCACACCACTGTCCAAGGGATTCCTTTGACTATAACCCCGACTTTGCTGAACCGATTCCTAGGACTGCGACCCTCTCAGTCCACATTCTGCTGTTATCCTCCTAGGAACCCCCCATTTGATCCTCCCTACTCAGAGATTACCCTAGATACCATTCACTCCTATTTCTATAGGGCAGATCTCCCAGCAAATAGACGCTTCCAAGCTGTTGAACTTCAGGCCCAGAACTATGCCTTGTATAGAGTTCTGGTCCGCTGTATCCTACCACTCTCCACCAGAGACCTAGGGACTATGCGACCCTTTCATGCTTTCCTTCTATATGCCCTAGTCCATCACCTTGACCTAGACATTGGACTCCATATGTTTCATACCATTCTGCATGCGTCCAGTGTCACGACCCAAGGACGAGTGCGCACACATATTGTCACATCATCACATCCCTCCTTCATCACCACGGTCGTGACATTACCCTTGGTGAAATTACCGCTATGACTGACTTTGACGAAATAGGATTTAGGAACTTCTCGTTAGCGGGTCTAGAGGTGTCGGCCACCGGGGTTCTTAGTTGGAGACGTCAGCAGGCCGGAGCTCCGATCGACTCAGACGAGGAGGTCGAAGTCGACGTTGGAGACATCGCTGCAGCAGCCCGTGCACACATCGACGAGCCCGCTCCACCGACACTCTACCAGAGAGTGACACATTTAGAGACACAGGTTCAGAGTCTCCGAGAGGAGGTCGAAGCCTACCACATAGAGCAGATGGACGCTCGTCGTGCCGATCGAGAAGTGGCTGATGCACGATTCATTGAGATGATGGCACGATTTGATGCATGGCAGCCTGGCCCGTCTGATCATCCCGGTCCTTCGTCTTAGATTCACTTAGCATTGTACCTATTTGACTGCCCCTACTCAGTAGGGTTGACTTGTGTTTGACTATTTGACTGTGTTGAACCTTGAGTACCTACTTTATTATCTGTTGACCAGTTTATAAGTACTTGTTCTTTTTGCAGTTAGGATTGTGCTTTGTAGAATAGATTAATTTTTTTTTCTCTACTTGATTTAAAATTTTTTTAAATAGAATTTGAAAAACTGTTTTAGTTAATTTCAAAATCAGTTTTCATTGTTCGACTTAGTTTTATTTATATTTCAAAACTACCCTCTTTAAAAATTAGGGCTTTTTCGAAAATGGACTTAGCCTAGGCCCTAACCCTAGAACTGCATGCACCTATAGACTTAGAAGCCAACATCTCACAAACACCTTAGGGTACTTTTGATTGATAACCTAGAAAGGGTTGAGATGCTTAGGACTTTGCCTTAATTTAAGATGCTTTAAGTCAGTGCATCTGCAGTAATTGAGGCACTAAATACAACTTAAACAGCAATCAAGTTAAGTGTCAAGTTTAGAAAATCTAACTTGAACAGAAACACTTAACTTGACTAACCCTAGCAAAAACTACTGTTTATAACAGTTAGTAAGTAGCTAATTGGGTTAGACAGGTCCCTACTGAGAAAATTAATTGATTTAGTTTAAATCTAATTATGAATTGATTCAGTACAGCAAATTCTTACTTATTTCCTTTATTCATGCTATATTTATCTGTTTTGATATATGGCAAAGGGGGAGAGATAGGAAAGGAGAGAGGAAAATAAAATTAACTTTCTTTATTCAAAATTTTTCAAATTTAATATTTCAAATTTAATTTTCTTAACTCTATCCTTTATTCAAAAAGCTTTCAAAAAGTTACTTATCCTTTATTCAAAAGCTTAAACTTTTTAAATACTTAAGTTCTCAAGCTTTCAAAATTTTGTTAAGTACTCTAGCTTCAAAATTTTTACTCAAGCTTTCAAAAATTTGTTAAGTACTCTAGCTTCAAAATTTTTACTCAAGCTTTCAAAATTTTGCTAAGTACTCTAGCTTCAAAATTTTTACTCAAGCTTTCAAAATTTTGTTAAGTACTCTAGTTTCAAAATTTTTACTCAAGCTTTCAAAATTTTGCAAAGTACTCTAGCTTCAAAATTTTTACTCAAGCTTTCAAAATTTTGTTAAGTACTCTAGTTTCAAAAATTTTACTCATGCTTTCAAAATTTTGCTAAGTACTTTAGCTTCAAAATTTTTACTCAAACTTTCAAAATTTTTCTAAGTACTCTACCTTCAAAATTTTTTTCAAGCTTTCAAAATTTTGCTAAGTACTCTAGCCTTTCAAAATGTTCTTAATTAAGCTTGTCAAATTTTTTTTAAGTACTTTAAAGCTTAAGTTAACTGTATTAAAACTTAAATTCTAACTTAAGCTAACATTTTCAAAACTCTTGAGTAACTTAAAACTTAAAACGTTAAACCTTTTTAAGTACTCTAATTATGCTTCAAAAACTCTCCTACGTACTTTTAACTTAAGTTGTTGAATGATTTCTAAGTACCTAAAACTCAAGTCTTTCAAAGTACAAGTAAAGTTTTTTCCATGAATTTTTGAAAAATCTAGGGGGAGATTCCTTCCAGGAGGAGGGAACAAAACTTAACTATTTCATACTTGCTTAAACTTAACTTTTTGAACTAGGGTTGCCATAAATCAAAAAGGGGGAGATTGTTGGTGCAGAATGCACCCAAGTCAAACCTGTGTTTTAATAATGGCAACATAGGTCAAAAGTTAAGTCTTACTTGTTTTCTAACAAGTTAATCTAGTGTTCAGGAAAAGCCCTAGCGAAGGACTGCTAGGCACTGGCGAAGGACTGCCAGTATCAAGCCCTAGCGAAGGACAGCTAGGATCCAGGCGAAGGACAGCCTGGGACTGAAGCCTTAGCGAAGGACTACTAGGCAACTAGCGAAGGACTGCCAGTATCAAGCCCTAGCGAAGGACTGCTAGGCTCCAAGCGAAGGACAGCCTGGGACTGAAACCCTAGCGAAGGACTGCTAGGCAACTGGCGAAGGACTGCTAGGCAACTGGCGAAGGACTGCCAGTTTACAAGACCTGACAAAGGACCGTCAGGCAAAAGTGCAACCAGAGGAACGGTTGGCATCAGGTAAATTCTCCCGAGAGGAGTAGATGAGGACGCGTTCCCCGTCGAGGGAATAGTAGGCATCGGTTCGACCTAGGGCTCCATTTTGGAGACCAAAGTCAGAACCAAGACAGCTAAGGCTGTATAATCTAATAACTTAATATATTGTTGTGTTTTGGACTAACCCTGGATGCAGGACCAAAGAAACGTGTGTCTGCACCTCAGAAAGCCTCAAAAGAGAGAGGCAAGGGCTGAGTAGGACGCCCGGAGCGTCCCGGGCGCCCCCAAGGTGCATAAAAATAAAACAAAGTAAAAAGGGTTCGAACAGTTACTGAGCGGGGCGCCCCCGTGCTCCCGGGCGCCCCGCTGCTCCCGGGCGCCCCCATGCGCATACCTCGAACCAAAAGCCTTCGAAGACAGAAGATAAGATTTGACCCGGTCAACCCGGGCGCCCCGAGCGCTCTGGGCGCCCCGATCAAAGCGGATCCAGAGGATCAGACGTGACCGAGAGCTCTGCGGATCAGAGGCCATGTGGGGGGCACCCCCGACATCCCGGGCGCCCCCAGGCCCTATATAAAGGGCCCTCGACCAAGGCTTCAAAGGCATCAACTCTCTCAACGCCTCAAAGCTCTTCTACGCTCGTGCCTTGCTCCAGAAACATTCCATCTCGAGTCGACGACGTCCCGCTGCCTGGAAAAAGTCAATCCACTCCGGACATCGGTAACGAAGAGTGCAATTCTTTATTATTATTTTAGTGCACTCACTTTGTAACTAAATTCTGTAACTTATTATTATGCTTCATATAGAATTGCCCAAAGTAAACGGTCAACGACCGTGGGCCTTGGAGTAGGAGTCGACACAGGCTCCGAACCAAGTAAAATCGACTGTGTCTCTGTGTTGTGTTTTTCTTTTTAACTTCCACTGTGCAATTTCTCTTAGTTTTAAAATCAGAACAATTTCCGATATTCACCCCCCCTCTATCGGTTCTCTCGATCCAAGACAAACAATGAAATTAGCTAAATAACTAAGCCTCAATCCTCCCTAATCTCAAGATCATCTTGGTCGTCAATCAAGAGCTGGCTTCAAACCCCTAGGCTCAGCAAATCAATGGAAAATAGATTTGATTGATGAACTTGGCTCAAACTGCATCAGCTGGGAAGTTTCCGATCCTAACTCTTCAATCTCGGTTGTTGAGCTGCGATGTTGATTTGGATACGACCTGAGCTCACCTGAGAACCCCTACAAGAAGCTCAGATCGTCGAAAATGGTTTGTAGCCAAGATTTCAGTGCTCGGACCACAGATGATGCCGAAACCCTCAAACACCTCTGTCCGGATGAAATTTGAGTGAAATCTCGATCGAAACAGTCTTCCAAGGATTCAGATGATGATCAGATGGAGAAATTGAGGGGTCGCGCCCCTTGGATGAAGAAATTGCTGAAGAAAACTAAAACTAGCTGAAGAACTCGGTTGCGGCGAAGAAGACGCGACAAGGAGAAGAACAGTGGAAAATTTGATTAAATACTTAAGCATTGGACGACCCAGATTGATTTGAGGAAATCCAACGGCTGATCTTGCTCTGATTGGAGCCAAACTTTGATGATGATGATCTGGGGTCAGGATCTGCCTCGTGGTAGCTCGGATCCTCCAGATGTGCAACGGATGGTCCAGATCAACCTAATCTGTGAATGGACGATCTAGAGCCCTCCGAGCTTGATCCAACGGTTGGATGATCTCTGATTGGGATGAAACCTTCAGATCATGATCATAGTGCTTGATCAACCCTAACCCTCGCTCAAATTGCTTCAGATTGTCCCGGATGGCTCAGATCTAGCCGCTCTTGAATCGGACGGCCCGGATTAATCGTAAGCTTGATAATTCGATCCGTTTTCACTTCCGACTCAAGTTTGACCCAGTATGCCCTAGGTCCAGGATCCTTTCATGCCTACAAAAATATATCAGAAATTAAGTGGTCAAATAATCCAATTTTATGCAAATTTGCAATTAAGTCCAAAATAAGAGAAAGTTCCAAAACCTAGGGTAATTTCACAATTAAGCAATAAAAACATACGTCAAACATGGATTTTAGAAATTAAAATAATCAACAAAATGGTATTTATCAGTATCAAATTCCCAATTTGATACATGTCGTGTGAACCCGCGAATATGCCAACCCACTTTGACATATTTAATTTTACTAAATTAATTATTGCGGTTTTGGTAAGATTTTTTTTATTTCGAGTTTAAGTTACTTAAGAATTAATCGATTTTGAATTAATTAAGGATTAATTAAATTAATTAAGGATTAATTGAATTAATTATGACTTAATTTGAATTTGAACTAATTAAGGATTAATTGAATTAATTAAGAGTTAATTTGAATTTGAACTAATTAAAAATTAATTGAATTAATTAAGTGTTAATTTGAATTTGAATTAATTATGATTTAATTGAATTAATTAAGAATTAATTTGGACTTGAATAATTAAGGTTGAAATGATTAATTAATAGTTGTGGGTTTAAGTTCATAATTTTCATTTTTCGAAAACTTCTGACTCATCCACTATTTCTTCCTTATTTATCTTTTCAAGTTTTTCCAATAATTTTGATTTATTTGAATCATTGGGATTTTTATTGACTATGACCCTGATCTCAGAAAATTCCATCTCCTACTCATCCTCAAAATCACATCTCTCAACATAGGTGGAGTAATTTGGGCCACAAGTTAATGTTTTATAATAATCTTCAAAATTATCTAAAGTAATAATTAAACTATTATCTAAAAGAATTTCATCTCTATTATCCTCAAAATTATCAGAAATATTTTCAGGATTAATCTCACAATTATCTTTAAGATTTCCATAGATAATCTTACTATTATCCTCAAGATTTTCAGAGATAAAATTATCAGAATTTTCAGTATTAATTTCAGTAATTTTATCAAATCTAATTTCAGAATTATTTTCCGTAATATCTGAATTGACATTGCGGATTAAATAGTTAATTTATGATATTTTAGCCATATTCACATTTTATAACTTGTCATTCAAAATATTTAGTTGACTATGCAATAATTCTAATTTATCAGAAAGATTATCTAAATTATCTACATAGGATAGTGCAGGAATTTGAAATTTCTTTGGAATGTAAATTTTACGTACCTTTGTCGAACACTTATTTTTGTAATGTCAGTATTTCTGACATTTAAAGCACTGCATGTTGCTCTTGTCTCTCCGGATTCCTTGCGCTGGTGCCTCCTTTGCTCCCGGTGATGTAGACCAAGTCTTACGAGTAGGACACTGATTTTTGTAGTGTCCTCTCTCCCTGCATGTGAAGCATATAATATGGAATTTAAAAATAGACAATTTTTAAAAAAATTGTACCTGATTCATGTTGGTGCAGACAGCACCCAAGTCAAACTTATGTTTTGATAATGGCAAAAGGGTTCAAAAGTTAAGATATTATGTTGATCAAACATGTTCACTAAGTATACAGGAAAAGAAGTCCTAGGTACACTGGGCACGAAGTCTTGGCAAGGAGCTGGGCATTGAAGACGTGCTCGGAAGGTGGGTACGAAATCCTGGTCGGGGACTGGGCACGATGCCCTGGCAAGGAGCTGGGCACCGAAGACCTGCTCGGAAGGTAGGCACGAAGATCTGCTTGGAAGGTGGGCACGAAGACCTGGTCAGGTGCATCGGGCAAAAGTCCAACCGGAGGAGCCGGTTGGCAAAAGGTAAACTCTCCTGAGAGGAGTAGGTGAGGACGCGTTCCCTGTGGAGGGAACAGTAGGCGTCGGCTCGACCTAGGGCTCCATTTTGGAGACCCAAAGTCAAAACCAAGATAGCTACGGCTGTAAAACTTACTAACATGCTTCCTTTGTCGTGTTTGGTACTAACCCTGGATGCAGGACCAAAGGAACAAGTTTGTGCAGCTCAGAACGCCCCAAAGGAGAGGGGCAGCAGCTGGGCAGGGCGCCCTGGAGGTCCCGGGCACCCCAAGGTGAAGGCAAGACAAGCTAAGTAAGGAATGCTTCGGAAGCACACTGGGGAGGGCGCCCCCGTGCTCCCGGGCGCCCCGGATGCTTAGGGCGCCCTAGGTCCATGCCAACGAAGCGGATAAAGTTTGAGCCAGCGAGAAGCCAGCAGACTGAGTCAACCAGAGCGCAGCCTGCTTCCCGGGCGCCCCCGTCAAGGCTCGATCCCGATTTTGGAGGGATTAGAGCTGACCAAGAGAGTTACGGATCAGAGGACACGTGGAGGGCTCCCCCAACATCCCAGGCGCCCCCAGACCTACTATAAAAGGGGCTCGACCCTTGTGGCTTCAGAATCACTTCTTCAAACGCCAATACGCTCTTCTACTCAAGCGCTCTGCCCCGGAAACCTCCCAATTTGAGATACAAGTGCCGACGATGTCCCTCTGCTCAAAACAACAATCCACAATGGGCGTCGGTAACAAAGAGCTGACTTTTTAAGTTTACTGTACCTTAATTGTAAATCTATCTGTAAACCTTTTTGCGCACATAAAGAATTGCCAGCAGTAAATGGTCAACGACCGTGGGCCTTGGAGTAGGAGCCAACCGCGACTCCGAACTAAGTAAATCGCTTGAGTTCTTTGCGTTGTGTTTTAAATTTCCGCTGCTAATTCTCTTAATCTCGAATCCGAAACGTTTTACGATATTCACCCCGCCTCTCTATCGTTATTCACGATCCAACAAGTGGTATCAGAGCGGGGAAGCTCAAAATTGGTGCAACCATCAGTTTGAGAATTTTTTGGATTTTTACGAAACCTTTTTAATTTTATTTTTGTTCGAAATTTTTTTTTGTTAATCGAGAATTTTTGTTAAAATTTTACATGTTTTTTTCATATTCGAAATTTTCAAAACTTAGCTTTAAAAATTTACATGTTTTTTTCATATTCAAAATTTTCAAAACTTTATCCTTTCTTCTAAAAGTACTTAATCTAAGTTCCTATTTTCAAAAGTCTTATAAAGTACTTAAAACTTAAGCTGTTTTCAAAAGTTTTGTACTTAAAACTTAAGCTGTTTTCAAAAGTTTTTGTACTTAAACTTAAGCTATTTTTTAAAATTTTATCTAAGTACTTAAAACAAGCTAGGTTCAAAATTTGTCTGAATACTCAACCCAAGCTAGGTTCAAATTTTTCTAAGTACTTATCGTAAATAGAAAAGTTTCAAAAGAGATTCAAACTTTTCTTTAGAAAATATTCTAAGTTATGGACTTGAAAACATCTCTAAATATCATGGAAAATATTTTCGAAATGTTCTAAGTATTTGTAAAATTAGTTCCATCTTTAAAACTTAGAAATTTTTCAAACCCCACGAACCTATAGAAAACCTAGGGGAGATTCCTTCCAGGGGGAGGAAACTAAACTGTTATATCATCTGTTCTTGATTAACTTAACTTTTTGAACCGGGTTGCCATAAATCAAAAAGGGGGAGATTGTTGGTGCAGACAGCACCCAAGTCAAACCTGTGTTTTGATAATGGCTAAAGGGTTCAAAAGTTAAGATCTTATATTGATCTAACATGTTCATTAAGTATACAGGAAAAGAAGTCTTAGGTACACTGGGCACGAAGTCCTGGCAAGGAGCTGGGCACCAAAGACTTGCTCGGAAGGTGGGCACAAAGTCCTGGTCGAGGACTGGGCACGAAGCGCTGGTAAGGAGCTGGGCACCGAAGACCTGCTCGGATGGTTGGCACGAAGACCTGCTCGGAAGGTGGGCACGAAGACCCGGTCAGGTGCATCGGGCAAAAGTCCAACCGGAGGAGCCGGTTGGCAAAAGGTAAACTCTCCTGAGAGGAGTAGCTGAGGATGTGTTCCCTGTGGAGGGAGCAGTAGGCGTCGGCTCGACCTAGGGCTCCATTTTGGAGACCCAAAGTCAGAACCAAGACAGCTACGGCTGTAAAACTTACTAACATGCTTGCTTTGTCGTGTTTGGTACTAACCCTGGATGCAGGACCGAAGGAACGAGTTTCTGCAGCTCAGAACGCCCTAAAGGAGAGGGGCAGCAGCTAGGCATGGCGCCCCGGTGGTCCCGGGCGCCCCCAAGGTGAAGGCAAGTCAAGCTAAGCAAGGAATGCTTCGGAAGCACACTGGGGAGGGCGCCCCCGTGTTCCCGGGCGCCCCGGATGCTTAGGGCGCCCTAGGTCCGTGCCAATGAAGCGGACAATGTTTGAGCCAGTGAGAAGCCAGCAGACTGAGTCAACCAGAGCGCACCCTGCTTCCCGAGCGCCCCCGTCAAGGCTCGATCCTGATTTTGGAGGGATTAGAGCTGACCAAGAGAGTTACGAATCAGAGGACAAGTGGAGGGCTCCCCCAACATCCCAGGCGCCCCCAGACCTACTATAAAAGGGGCTCGACCCCTGAGGCTTCAGAATCACTTCTTCAAACTCCAATACGCTCTTCTACTCATGCGCTCTGCCCCGGAAACCTCCCAATTTGAGATACAAGCGCCGACGACGTCCCTCTGCTCAAAACAACAATCCACAATGGGCGTCGGTAACAAAGAGCTGACTTTTTAAGTTTACTGTACCTTAATTGTAAATCTGTCTGTAAACCTTTTTGCGCACATATAGAATTGCCCGCAGTAAATGGTCAACGACCTTGGGCCTTCGAGTAGGAGCTAACCGCGACTCCAAACCAAGTAAATCGCTTGAGTTCTTTGCGTTGTGTTTTAAATTTCCGCTGCTAATTATGTTAATCTCGAATCCGAAACATTTTACGATATTCACCCCCCTCTCTATCGTTATTCATGATCCAACAAGTGGTATCAGAGCAGGGAAGCTCAAAATTGGTGCAACCATCAGTTTGAGAATTTTTCGGATTTTTACGAAACCTTTTTAATTTTTTTTTGGTCGAATTTTTTTTTGTTAATCGAGGTTGGTGCAACACCCCTCGATAAATATTTTTTTTCTTCCTGCACTACTAATCCAAGACCAAGTCTTGGGATATTTTTTTTCTTTTACTCTTATTTTTTTCAGATAAATTGGCCATGCAAGAAGGATTCAGCACAGCCATGCCACCACTTTTCAGTGGGGAGGACTTCTCCTACTGGAAAAGTCGGATGAAGGTCCACCTGAAAACTCAGGTGGACATGTGGATAATCATCCAGTCGGGACTGGAGATTCCGAAGAATGCTGAAGGAGTGCCACAGTCCTACACTGAATGGGATACCACTCTGAAAAGAAGAATTAAAGTTGATGCTAAAGTGACCCAGACTCTTCAATGCGGCCTGACCAAGGAGTAGTTGAATCAGGTAGGACCATTCAACAGTGCAAAGGAGCTGTGGGGTAAGCTGATCGAGCTGCACGAAGGAACTTTAGATACTCGAATCAACAAGAGAGATCTCCTCCTGAACAAGCTGTACACGATCAAGATGAACGACAACGAAACAACAACTCAACTCCATGCCAGAATTCAGGAGTTAATGAATGGACTACACACCATCGGTCACAAGGTAGAAAACCGTGACCTGATAAGGTACGCTCTTAATGCTTTCCCGAGAAACACCTTGTGGGCATCTATGGTAGATGCACACAAGGTTTCAAGGGACCTTTCAAAAATTAAATTAGATGAACTATTTTCAGAACTTGAGTTACATGAGCAAACTAATTGCACCCTGGCCGAGAAAGGCATTGCCTTTATTGCAGGTAAAGCTGGAAAGGTATTCAAGAAGAAAACTCAACCTGCACCCGAGTCTGATTCAGACTCAGACTCAAAAGACGACGAAGGAGATCGACCTAAGCTGGTCTGACTGACCCGAAACTACTACAAGGAATTGAAGAATCAATCTAATAGAGGATAAGCCAGCCGAAAGAAGGAAGATCAAGCTGAATCAACTAAGAACAAATCAAGTGTGACTTTCTTCGAGTGCAATAAAAAGGGACATTTCAAATCCGAATGCCCTAACCTAAAAGAAGCCAAGAAAGCAAGAAGAAAGAAGGCACTTCAGGCAACGTGGGATGAGTCCTCCTCCGATGAAGAAGAAGAGGTGCCACAATCTAATCTGCTCACACTAACAGCCTCAGAAGAAATCCAGACCGAGTCAGAATCGGAGTCGGATGACGGCAAGCTCACTTTTTCAGAAAATGGTGAAATAACTGTAAGTGGTTTTTCTAGAATTCAATTATGTGAACTAATTTCTTATCGTTCTCGAGATTTGGCAAAAGTCAAAATCCGAGTCGAGTCTCTCAGACAGGAAGTAAAACTCCTGAAAGAGAGAGCAGACTCTGAACCCTTAACTGAGAAGGTTCAAGAAGGAATCTCTGCTCAAGTTGAAAAACTTGAATCAGAGAACTCTTTCTTGAAAACTCAAGTTAAGGATCTTAGAGCTGCCTTAGAACGATTCACTTCAGGTTCCAAGGGTCTTGGCATGATTCTTAGAAAATAGAAGTCGGTTCTAAATCGATCCGGGTTGGGCTATAGAACCAAATCTAGACAAAGATCCTACTATGCTGTACTGAACCAGTCCAGACCTGAAGTTCAGGCATGGGTACCCAAACTATGCCTGAACAAACAAACTGGATCAAATCAGTATTGGATCCCCAAGGACAAGATTCACATCTTGCCTAACCATTATCGTCGCTTTAGTCCAGGGGGAGCCAAATTAAAAATAATATTTATAGTTAGATAAATTTCTATTCTTGTTTTTAGAATTGCTTGATTGCTTGTTTATTTAATTTCTGCAATTTACCATGCTTAGACTTAGGAATGTTTAGTTTAAGGACTGAACCAACTTAATCGAAATTTGAACAATATAGTATTGGGTGGCGGTGAGATGATAGTACATTAGGGAAGTCAATTCTAATAAGGTCAAGTATACTCTACTTGGTCTCTTTAGACTGGTGAAACTAGCCGAAGCTACCGATCCAAGACCCAAACTAGTTAGACCAGATTTTCTCAAAAAGTAATTTTGAAAATGAAATTTCATTAAAAGGCTTTGCCAAGGAAAGGGTTGATGATCCAATAACGCTACGGCGAAAGAAGGCCTAGTGCCTCGCTAAGACCTGGAAGCCAATTTTTGAAATTCAAATTCAAATTATTTTTTTAGTCAAATTCGAATCTAATACAAATTTTTGGTTAATTGTAGATTCAAACATTTTTTTGAATCAAAATCAATTATTTTCAAAATTAACTTAATTTTTTTTAAATAAATCATAATTTTTTAAAATAATTCTATCTACTAAAACCTGTCTCACAAAAACTCATAAGGCAAACGTGATTGATAACCCTAGATTTGGGTGAGACAGACTAAGCTGTGAAAATCAATTTAGGCTATTCCTGATTCTAATTGGATCCAAATTAACAAAACTCTTTATGTGTAGGAACATAAAGATTTGGACCAATGAATGTTGGATAGCGGGTGCTCCAGACACATGACTGGAGATAAATTGAAATTCACTAAACTCAAGTTCTAAAACCTAGGCTCAGTAGCATTTGGCAACAATGCTACACTCAAGGTGATTGGGTCAGGTAATATTGAACTTAAATCTGACTTTGTTATTAAGAAAGTTCTTTTGGTGGAAAATTTCAAATTTAACCTGCTTAGCATAAGTCAATTGTGTGATACTGGTTATGTAATTACCTTTACCAATTCTAACTGCCTAATTAGAAACCTGCAAGACTCAGAAATCATGCTTAAGGGCACTAGGAAAAATAATGTTTACACTATAAACCTACCTCTAGTACCCAAATGCATGTTAACTCAGTTAGAACAATCAAACATCTGGCATAGGAGATTAGGTCACACAAATTTGAGAATAATTTCGAAAATCACCCAACTTGGCCTAATTAAAGGTATCCCTAAGATTAAAAATCATGAAAACTTAATATATAAATCATGTAATCAAGGTAAACAAACCAGGTCTAATCATAAACCAATTCAATCTGATCTAACTCAAACCACACTTGAGCTCCTGCACCTTGACCTATTTGATTCACATGGAGCCAAGTCACTAAGCGGAAACCGGTACTTCTTAGTAATAGTTGATGATTACTCTATGTTTACCTGGGTTAGGTTTCTAAAGACCAAAGATGAAACCCTCAACCTATTCAATGACTTTTGTAAGTTAATTGAAAATCAAAACGATACTAAAATCAAAATACTTAGGAGTGACCATGGGGGAGAGTTTGAAAATCAATGATTCAAGGAATTCTGTAAAATAAATGGGTACATACACGAATTTTCGTGTCCTAGAACCCGCCAACAAAATGGGATAGTCGAAAGGAAAAATAGAACCCTACAAAAAGCCGCTAGGGCTATGCTCAATGAATTTAACCTAGCTAACCAATATTAGGCAGAAGCAATTAGTACGGCTTGCTACATCCAAAATAGGGTTCTAATTAACAAACGACACAATAAAACACCCTATGAATTATACTACCATAGACATCCAAACCTACACTACCTAAGGGACTTTGGGTGCAAAGTCCATATCCTAAACACCAAGGACTATCTAGGTAAATTCCAGTCCAAGTCAACCTCAAGCATCTTCCTAGGATATTCAACCACAAGTAGAGCCTATAGGGTTTACAACAAACAAACTAAGAAAATTGAAGAAACAACAAATTCAATATTTGATGAAGAAATCAACTCAAAATCTGATAATCTAGATCTAACTTCATCAAATACTGATCAAGAAGATAATGAACAAATAGTTGAACCTTTAAATGAACCCTTAAATGAACTAACTATTGAACCAACTTCTGAGTCAATTGAACACAATGTTGAACCAAATTTTGAACCAAATCGACCAGCCGGACCTGAGGCTGAACCAAGTTCTAGAAAAACCAAGAAACCCAGACTTAGTCACTCTACTGATCAAATTGTGGGTGATCCAACTTTAGGAGTCAGAACCATGTCTTCCTATAGAAACCTTAGTCAGATAGCAATGATTTCAAAAATTGAACCTAAGACTATAGAGGAAACCCTACCTGATCCTGATTGGATCATAGCTATGCAAGAAGAGTTAGCCCAATTTGAAAGAAACCAAGTCTGGGAACTAGTACCTAAACCTGAGGGCAAATCCGTCATTGACACTAAGTGGGTTTTTAGGAATAAGTTAAATGATCAAGGAGAGATAGTCATAAATATAGCCCGCTTAGTAGCTAAATGGTTCAGTCAAGTAGAAGGGTTAGATTATGACAAAACCTATGCCCCAGTAGCTAGACTCGAGTCCATCAGGATGTTGTTATCACTACTAGAAAAAATGCATTCAACAACAGTGAATCACTGTTGTCGTATGCCAAATACCACTGTTGTTAAAGGCCATGTTGTTAAAGGGGGGGTCTACGACAACAGTGAATCACTGTTGTCGTTTGGTCTACGACAATAGTTTGACAACAGTTTTCCACTGTTGTCGTATATCACATTCGACAACATTTTGACAATAGTTTTTCACTGTTGTCTTTTATTATATTCGACAACAGTTTTATAACCGTTGTCGTATATCAATAACAACAGTTTATCACTATTGTTGTTTAGGGTTTTCACTGTTGTCGTTTAGATGAGTTTTAACAACGGTCTTTAACTGTTGTCGTATACCGAATTCACCGTTGTCTTTTATTATATTCGACAACAGTTTATGACTGTGTTGTCGTATATTTTCAATTAAAAGGCAATAATTTAACCTCGAAACAAAAACTATATATATCAAACATCATCAACATATTTACAATAAAGATCCACCACAACCTTTCTACAGACGAAACCACAAAAGTATCTTCTGTCCAAAAACCTTTCTACAGACGAAACTACTAAAGTATCTTCTGACCCAAATTACAAGAGTTCAAATTATATATAATTCTGACCCAACTAAACTTACAATGAAGTTTAAATCACAAAAATTATAGCTTGGAAGGTCAGATTAATGGTCTTCGAACATGATCACGAACAAGTCCCTGCAGCTGGAAAAAAGAGAACAAACACTCTAATTAGTTATTCTATTAAATGCATATGTCCAATAAAAAATGATCAATGAAGATATGTATCAACAAACAACAAAAATAACAAACTAACAAACAAACAAACAAAAAAGATATGCATGTATCAGCACTTGCAATTATAAGGAAACTGCTAGCTTGGCTTATCTAGACATTTACAGCCTTGCAACCACTTTTCAAGGAAAATACTCAGACGACCATATTAAATATCTGACACATGTTCTTGATTGATTGTTTGTGATTCAGAATCATATTCTGAATAACAAACTGTGTCTGTTTAGGCAAATAAAAAAATATATTGAACAATTGCATCCAATCAGGGATGTTAGGTAGAACTGCTGAAGCTCCAAAATATATTGAAAAAAAAATGTATTGAAGGAATTTCTATTGGATGAATGTGTTTATATCTATGTTAATTTCATACGATCATACAATTAGTCATGCCAAATTCAGTCTGTCCACTACTATTTCGAGTAATATGATATTTGAGTTGAATCGTATTTAGTAGTAAATGCAGCTTGTTGAAAAGTTTAATTCCTAGTGATGAGTTCAGTGATATGTAGTGGTGATTAGTTTATCCTCCTTAAATGAGAACACTTGAATGGCTAGGCTGCAAATTCAAGTAGAGATGCAAGAAAGCAACTAAATATCAAGTTTCTGCAGGTTTTAGACCACAGCATTAAAAGGAATTTGGCCAAACTAGTACGACTCTATTGTTCAACGAATCTACTTGATCATCTAAGTAACTTTCATGTCCACTAAACTAATTGTTCTCCAACGTATAAAAAATAATCTCAGGTTACAACATCTCTAAAAAAAATATTGTTGATGTATATTGTTTGATTCATGGGAATATCACCCGAAAGATTAGTAACTAACATTTACCAGGAAAAGTTTAAACCTTAGTAACTAACATTTACATACCTATTATCAAATATAATCCTGTATACAATCAGCTATCGCGGAGCGCACTTCATCAATTTCATCTTGGGAGTACTCTGCTTTTGCAATCTATGAACAAAAACACATTATATGATTGTACAGAATAAAACATAACAACTTGAAAAAATTTATAACTAGATAACTTTAAATATTTGAGATAATAAAGAAATTATTACTATCGTTCGGAATGCATCCCCCTCGATTGATGTAACTTCTTCAGTAATTTGTTTCATAAATCTCATCACATAATATCCACATTGTTTGGCATCCGGTTGCCTAGGAACCTAAGGCAAAGATAATTCATATTTTTAATGCTTAAAATACCAATATTACACACAATAAAATTTTTTGATTTAAATAGAAGTACAAATACCTTAATCACTTCCCACTGTACTTGTTTTCTTCCTTTTCTTCCTTGGAACGAATTAAACAATTTTATGGCCCTTCAATTATACATTAGGTACAGTAGTTGATAAACTATTGTTTTAAGACTAATTTAGATGCATATTAACAAAAAACATATATAAACTCACATTTCCACAACATATTTCCAATCGTTATCACGAATGCGAGGACCTTGGGAATCCAATAAGTAAACAATCTCCTTATGAGGATTAATGAGAGTGAGAGTCCAATGGAAACTACACAGAAGTACACAAAATTAGTGCATTCTCAATTCAAATAAAAATGGCAATTGAAAAAATATATTCAAGAAGTCCATTACCTGTTACAACTTGGCACCAAAACCAACTGATTAAGTGCTAAAACTCATGCTGTTCCAAGGAAAAGTTCATGTTGTTCTTTCAAAAACTAACAACTTGCTAACATATCGCACGATCCTTAGATGGTTGAGGGACGAAGAAGAGCGGCTAAATGCTAAAACTCTACCAAAAATAACTTTCTTGATAGTTGAAATGTTGCGTGATCAGCAGCAAAACTCTTTTCTCTTCACATTCTTATTCGATGATTGAGAGATGTAAATTAAAGTATATAATGCACCCTTTTTGGTCGCCTCATCGTTTTGCAGCTGTTATAGACATCGACACGAGCGGAATCCATGCCTTCGAAGAACTGTATAGGGCCCTCCAAAAGCGTGAAGTCCAGGTTGGTCGGCTTATAGTTCCAATTCTCCAATCTACCGACACCAAAACTAATGTCTACATCTTTCTTCCTCTAGCTTGTTCTTGTAAATTCCGGCCCCGTGGTGATTCAGAAGCTCCACGCGGCGAAGTTCCAGGAGCTCATTGGCGAGGACAAGATATTCCTCTCGGTCAGCGAAGCCATGATGGCTTGTGCTCCAAAGTCACTCGAAGTTGTATAGAGTTCGAGCTTGGAATGTATGAAGCACATAAAACGGGATTTCACTTTCAAGCTCATTCTTCGATAAACTAGGATTGGTGAAGCACTCCCTCTCAAAACAAAAGGTGTTGATATTTGTTGTGGGAGTCTCATAACAAAATGGATTCCTCTAGGAGTGTGAAATATTTACAAACAGATTGTAATGACATAAATAGGAGCCATAGGTTAGTGGAGGCAAAGTTACAATGAGTGGTGTTTTGGATGGCTTTGATGTTTTAAAGTTGAAAGTTTACATGGATTCCCATTATTACATTGTTAGAGACGTTTCATTCCACCTTCAAATTAGTAGGTAACGTTCATAGTGCAAACCAATCCACAAATCTAGTTGAGGCATTTCAGTTAAAATTCAAATTCTTTCAGTCAAAGTACATGCCATTATTAGAGCTACGATGATAGTATTGCGAGTTGTTCAATGGTTCTCATGTAAACTACATACCATTAATGGTGACAACAATTTTTTGAGGAGTTGCATGATCTCTATGTTCACATAGCCATATTCCCTGAAACAAAACCAACAGAAAAAAAGTCAATGGCCATAAAAGAAAGAATTTTACAGTGCATTTAGAACTTAATCTGCCATATTCTGAATCTTTAGCATGAGCATTAATTCGATGTTAGTTGAAAAGTTTGAGCTTGCACCTGCCAAGTTCCCATGTTCAGACAACCGTCAGTGATAGGAATCCTGGGCATCAATGTTAAAAAGTATCAATGGCGTCTAGCTTCTGTGATTATTCGAATTATGATATGAAAAAGTGGGCTAGAACACGTACGTCAGGGCACAGCCAAACATAGATGATTTTATATGGACAGGCATGTCATCAGGTCCTGTAAAGTCATCAACAGATTAAGGATATCTTTAGTATACTACAGTGATTTAAAGCAAAGAATCCAATCACAAAGAACCACAACAACAACAAAAACACACACAAAATCTTAAATGGATTGGGAACAGGAACCAACAAGATTTCTAAATTTATTAGTATTGTTGTTGTTATTTTATTTGTTAAAACAGAAAGAAAAACCCCTACTAAGATTTAGATTTTCATTTCCATAAACATCATTTCAAGCTACCAAATGAGAAAAGGAAAGAAATGTACAAGATATATATATCTTGACAATGATCAACAGAAGGTTTGGATAGCCAAAGGTGCCAATGGGGCAGGAACAGCACCTGCCTAAATCGACCTAGTTCATGACATGCCGAGCCAAGACAATAATTCAAAAGTGACTTCATATGCCCGATCAATGAGCAAGAGGAAGTTTGGATATCTCTTAAACCAAAAATCAGAATAATTTCTATCTATAGAATGGTTTTAGATGTCAAAAACTCATATATCAAATAGTCTTATATATCCTTACTAGATAAGCATATAATTTAAAACTGCTTCAAGTTATACTGTTAGGGTAACTTTACTATCTAGTTGATTACACGCAGTCACCATACATTGTAGCGCATCACAACAATACCCAACTAATGGCTATGAATTTATTAGGGTTCTAATGTCCGAAGGCTTAACCTTAAAGGATCCATATCCAGTAGAGAGCAACCTATACATCACATTGAAACAAAGAGATCAAAAGTTACAAGCTAATGGTGTGAAGTGCTACATAATAGAATAGATTTCTATGCTTCCTCAAAATGGAGAGAAATCAATTGTGTGCTTGCCTTAAAGAAGGGAAGAACCATTTGTGTCTTCTTGAAACAGAAAGATAAAGCATGATTAATAGTCTTGCTGCTATTCTTCGAGAGGGTGTTCATTTAATTAGTGGAATTATACATAGGGAATGGTAGACATAAAGCTCTTCTATAATATTTAATGCCAAGATCAGCATAGCAGGATCAATAAATCGTAGCAGCTTATACTGATTTTTCCGGCAATTGCCAGAGATGAAAGAAGGCTATTTAAGTACTGCGTGTTAATGAAATTGGGAGGTTGCAATTTTCACATTTACTCACCTTCCAATGTGTGCTTCCATGGTGCAGATCGACCCTAACACAGTGAGCAAAGGATGAATCATAAGTAAATCATAAAAAAAACAATTATATATTTGTAAGTTATAATTGGGAGGCTACAATTTTCACATTTACTCACCTTCCAATGTGTGCTTCCACGGTGCAGATCGACCCTAACACAGTGAACAAAGGATGAATCATAAGTAAATCATCAAAAAAAAACAATTATATCAAAAAATGAAGGGGGGAAATACTTTTCAAGCAAACACAATATCATCACAATCTCTCTTTGTAAGTTATCCAACTTTAAACCGTCTATTACTTTGCTGTATAGCATATTGAAGAAGAAACACAACCGAGTGATAGTATCTCTGACATGTTTTGGCAAGACACCACGAATGGCTACGGGAAGTAATTATTGCATTAAAGTGTGATAGTCATGTGACTTAAGACCAACAAGTTAGTGAATGAATGAAGTTATCAAACTCATCAACTAGACAATGTTGGCAGAAAATTATGCTCTACTGGACAATGTTCTTAGTTTCAAACTCATCAACAGTTAGTGAATGAATGAAGTTATCAAGGAATTAGTTGGGTCCTACATAAAAGAAATGATCAAAGCTCAACTAAACCTAGCTAATGCAATTTGGGAATCTAATAGAGCTCACGTACAAGTTTGGGAATCCAAAGGGAAACATCCAAGAATGAAGATCACAACCAAGCCTTACCTGAAAACCCACACACCAAGCTTTCCTCTGCCCCTTTCTGTTTCGATCAGAAGAAACCCAGCCACATGCAAGAGCCCTAATTTCCAGAAATCCCTAGGAAGAGGACTAGGTTAGCTCCAACTCACGGTACCAAAAACAATCAATAGCGATCTCAACTCACTAGGAGGGCCGCTGGCAGTGGCACTCAGCCGGGAAGGAGCAATTCGCCTGTCGTAGCTAGCGATGAAGATGTGGTGTTGACGCAGGGTACTGCTTGCCTGGGTGTCAGTAGCTAGGGCACGCGATCGAGGAAGAAGAAAAGGTAAGTGAGGAGGCGTCGCCTCCTTGCTTGCGCGATGAAGAAGAAGAGAGCGAGAGGAGTCGGGGCTCACCTCGCGAGGGTGAAAGGAAGCGCCGCTCTCGGGGCTTCCTTGGACTCGGGCGATGAAGAAGGGGGAGAGGCGTCGACTCGTGGCTGCGAGGGGTTTGTGTTAGAGAAGCGGAAATGGTCGGGGGTTTGGGTGGTTGGCGGGCGAGGAAGAGAAAAGATTAGGGATTTGTGCGACGAGAAAAAAGATGATTAAGGATCGAAAAATAAGAGAATGAGGATTCAATAGTTTGTTGTTTTTTTGCAGTTGGATATCCACCGTTGATTTTGTTTATTGCTTGAACAGCACAACAATACAACAACAACAGTTTAATATAACTGTTGTCTATTGTCATAATAGACAACAGTTTATCACATCAGTTGTTGTAAATCTCGCCTATAGACAACAGTTATTTTATAACTGTTGTCGTTGAGTATACATACGACAACATTTTGTTATTACTGTTGTCTTTTTACGTATACAGACCAACAACAACAACGGTTAATACTAAAACTGTTGTTAAATTGACATAAGACAACACTTTATCAAAAAATCGTTGTCGATTATGTGTTGTTGAATGCAAAAATTCTAGTAGTGCCTAGTTTGTTTAATTTGTAACCCTAGAAAGAAGTTGAGCTCACCAACTAAGCTCATTTCAAATTCGTTTTCCATTATTTTAACGAATTCTTTTAGGAATTTTGAGTTGGTGGACCCAAAAATTATGTCATCGACGTAGATTTGGGCAATAAAGATTTCTTTTCCTAAGATTTTAATAAATAGGGTTGAGTCAATTTGTCCTCATTTGAATTCTTTAGAAATTAGGTAAGTTGATAAGCGTTCATACCAGGCCCTAGGTGCTTGTTTTAGTCCATAAAGTGCTTTGGTAAGTTTGTAAACGTGGTCAGGTCTTTCTAAGTCCTCAAAACCAGGGGATTGTCCTACATAAACTTCTTCCTTAATAAATCCATTTAGAAAAGTTGACTTTACATTCATTTGAGTTTAAATCCTTTATGGGATGCAAAGACTAAA